>JXWZ01002372.1:0-40000 GCA_000956215.1 Anopheles farauti No. 4 | reverse complement strand
CCTGGATGGCCGGAGGCCCGGGGCCGGAGTCAGTGATCCGCAATCACCGCGTGATTTCTATTGTTTCGAACGGCGAACAGGTGGATTGCTTCGGCTGGGGAAGGTAATGGGCCCATCCGTCCATCGCCCTTAAAGGCTAGATAAAACAGATGACAAGAATTCGCTCTTACTGCATTGCCCGCGTCTTCGGCTTGTGGTTCCGCTTTCGTTCACCTCCTTGGAGGTTCTGAGAATTGATCCATCATAGCCACCGGGCGAAATGAATGTGAATGTCGACGGGCGCGTGTGCGTGCGGAGGAAGCATTCGAACCTTGGGACGAACTCACGCACTCCGTCTCGCCCGGTAATGAGATGTTCTTTCGAGCTCTCTAATCAAGATTGCTCTAATAAATACCAACAGGTGCTTTCCGAGGCCGAGATGGGTTCATTGGTTCGGTAGACCGACCCTTGCATTAATTACTGCAAAGGCTTCGGGGGCCACTAGTGATTGGAATAGCCACAAGCATTCGAGACAGTTCGAGACAGTTGATTTAAAAAAAAATACACACACACACACACACAAACTCTTTTTTGCTTCAAAGCTTAAAACAATTCAGTAAATAAACATCCGCTCCGACGCGAAGCTACCGCTCCATACCGGGTCTAAAATGCTTAAAATTCAATTCGAAAAGGGCGGTATGAGATTTGCCAAAACACTTGCCAAAACGAACCTCACCAAAAAAAAAAAATTAAAAAAAATGGAAAAACAGAAGCGGAAAACGGGACCACGGCCGGAAGCCGCATCCATCCACCGCAGGCTGCAAAACACATTTAGCTGACCATTCCCCAGCCAGCCAGTATTGACAGCACTCATCAACGCAGCAGCAGAGAACGAACACCAAAGCAAATGGGGAATGAATGGGGAGGCAGCCAACCCGCTGCTGGTGCCACTGCTGGTTAATAAATAATAAATGAATTTAGTTATGCAAATGGGCGTCAATTATGTGCATAAATATCGCATTAAATTCTTTCGATTTCTTACCTTTCAACTGCAAACAACTCCAGGCTGCATTTCACAGGCTGCAGTTCGGTGAAGAAGCCTTGCAGCCTGTCGATGAGCTGAGCGCATGTGTGAAGCCGTTACCAAATGGTCGACCGGCGCTGGCATTACCTTTTGCGGCCTCCTCGTACCCCCGCGCGGGCTAACGATCTGGTTGATGTGGATCCCACTCCGGGATGTGCACGGATTCAGTCATGCCGAATGGATGGGTTCCACGGGTCAAAGAATCCGCTAAACCTCGCCGGTACGCCCGCGACGGCCGCTATTGAGCTGTCTCACCCCAGGGCGAAGTGTGGCGCATGCGGTGGCGAAGGTCCGCATCGGCGGTATTGGCGAAGATAATTTGAATAATGTCGGAACCGTCGGAGGAGGGACCCCGTTTTCGGGGCTTTTGCTTTTAAGAGCCCCGGTAACAATGGAAAATGAGTGAATCATGGCAATTGTTTCACGAGAATTCAAGGTCCAGTGGCGTTAATGATCGCTCTTGAGATGGTTCGATGGGCGTCACCGGATCGGGTGGCATCGAGTGGATGAAGCAGCAAAGGAAGAAAAAAAAACAAAACCATTCCTGTACAAGCTTGTGAGCGTGTGTTTTTTAAATCTTCATTTCACCTTCAATAATCACATTGCAAAACTACTGCAAAGTGATCACAATCTAGTTTTCTATCCATCCGCTACGACACCGTTGCAATTATACTAATGGAATTTTTTTTTGCACTTTCGAACGGCAGCGAACGAAAAATTCCAATCCAATCGAGTTTAGCGTTCACGGTGCGGAATTATGGTGGCGTCAAAAATGGACACTTACTAGCTCACCGGTGGTGGTGCATTCGCCTGCGCTTCGCGAACGGTGCCAAAAAGTCTAGTCGCACCGGAACGAGTGTTTATTCGACCAGGTGTTTGCACTTTCGATACCAAATTGCGCCGTGTTTCAATTAGTTTAATTCCATTTCATGCGATAATGGGAGAAGCTGTTTTTTATCGTTGGATTCGTTTAGCTCGAGAGATCGTTTTTCTGCACCACTTGTTTTTTCTGGATGCACTACACCGGGATGCAACGCCAGACAGCCCTGTAATAGTCAACAATCATTATCATAAAACGACGCACGTAAGTTAATGTAAGGGCCAACTAGGAACTAGCACGGAGCGGGTTACATGAATCTCTAATGGCGAAAGATTAAGTGCAGGTAAGAAAAAAAAAATCAGATGCATTCTAGAAGATGAGTTGACTTTGGTTGCTTTCGGGGTGGAAGAAAACTCCCTCCATCCGTATTTGTTCGCTACCGGAATGCACTACTTTTGCACACGGCCTGTTGCCGGAGAAGAAAAATGCACCGCCTGCACTTATGTTTGTCCATATGTTTCTGATGTTTGTTTTACTATTAATGAGTGCTGCTCCTTTCTGCCCCGACTTTTTGTCATCCTGCAACAGCTCTCGAAAAGTCCTTCACTCCTTGAAGGAACGAGCGAAAGAGGGCGCTGCTGCCTGTCAAAGCAGGCGCCGGAGCCGGTGGAGCCGGTTGTCGAAAGAGTGCAGCAATTTTGATCACAGTGGGCTGCGACGCACAGTCACCAGACACTAAGCCGCCGCCTCCCCGTGCAGCCCTTCCACGTGTCTTCTCGGGGCTACTTTTGTCCCTTGAGGCGCTACTAATGATTGACTTCAACAGGCCCGTCGACTTTACCAGGCGAACAAGCAGGATAATGAGAGCGGCGTGGCGAAATGTGCTGAACGCTAAATAAAACAAAAAAAAAAGACCGACTCACACAAGGCACCGTTTTAGAGACTGCACGAGCAATGCAATCCATTTCTCAACCCTTTTGCACCCGAAGAGCCATTAGAAGCAAAGGTTTTAGCACAAATATTTGAATTGGTTTCGTCCTTGCCCAGCTAGCGACTTCCTCATCCACACCTGATAGGCAATAATGAGCTGCTGCGAAACGTACCACCATTATTGTGTGTTGTTTTCGTTTTTTTTGTTTTTTTTTCGTGTACTCGCTTCGCGTCCCATGAAACACCGACACATTTCTTTTGTCCGTCCGGATGTGACGAAAGATTTTGCATCGTTAAACACGTACGCGTCACACACGTGTAGGAAGCGAAATAATGCCCACCGGTACCGAACCAAACGGTACCGGGGCGGTGGCGGTGTGGCGTTTCTGTGCCTCTTCTTCGCGCTACCCTTTGATGAATCGAAACGACAGCGTCGACAATCGTAATAGGAAGCAGTCGAGCAGATAAAGCGAAGCTGCCAACGCGAGCCCAACGCGCCGGATACTTATGAACGCCAGTGCGCAACATCAATCAACAGCAACAACAACACCATTGGAGAAATGATTCGAGCGACTTATACGACAATGCGTCGTAGTCGTCGTCGTCGTCGTCGTCGGACGTCATTTGGGAAAATGGAGAAGGAAAACCACCCCTTGCTCTTCCTTCTCCTAGCCCCGTAGGCGGAAGGACAAAGGCGTGTTTTACTGTTTTTTTTTTATTTTTTACATCATCCACCTCCTACAAGACAGTTGCAGTAATTGTCTCATTAGTAACGCTTCCTCGGGTTTGTCGCGCCGTAGGTTTTGGTGACTTTCTTCCGACACTTGCTCCTAGTCGAAGCCTACAGCAGCAGCAATCACCACCCATAACACTTCGATGACATTTCGAACCTTTCCCTCGCGCATGTGTTTGATGGAGATATCAATCATGTCCGTACCGTGCCGTGACGATTTGCCACGGTGTAAAGTTTGCCAGTGCGAACGGTACAGAACGGGGTCCGCCGAAAAACACCCTGTATCAATCGGCCGATCGATCGGTATGCCAGCGCGTGACGAATCAGGGATGTAGGAATTTAAAACATTTCCCCACAAAACGGTCGCGGTTGCGGTGGCTGTGGGTGAAATTGAAAAATGTTGTGAACTTTAAAAATGCAACATCCGGACCCCATTGTTTTTTTTTTGTGCCGGATCGCATACCAGGGAAATGGGGTGAAATGGCAGTGAGCAAAACAAACATTACATATTTATAAGGACACGAAGAAAATGGTCGTTCCGTATCGAATTTGGTAGAAATTTTGAATTTGCCGTTTTATTTTCGGAAGCAATTGTGTAGCGTTTGGGTTTTAAGCGTACAACAAATCCGTATGTTTTCACACCTGCTTCCAGTGACGGACGGACCGGACACGAACGGAAGTGAAACCCATTTGGATTTGAAAACAAAATCAGAACTCATGCACCTCCCCCACCCGTCATTTAATGGGTCAACAATCAAACACGGCGCTTCCACTGGTGGCTGGTGTTATTATTTTCATTTCAATTGTATTGAAAATCAAAAAACCGGAAACCGACCACCGGTTGGTGTGTGTGTGTGTGTGTGTGTGTGTGTGTGTGTGCGGGTTTGGGTTTGCTGCCGGTGCCACCAATCGAATCGCTCATCAAAAAACCACCCGTCAACGCGATCGAACTACCGGATCGAGTGAGGTGACACTTCCGCAAACGGGCTACATCATGGGCCGAGCGAAGGGCGGCTTCTTTTGTTTTTTTTTGTGGCCACTCTCCACCACCCCGAGTTCCGTGTTGGTTGCCGTTTCCCGCTTCCGTAAATTGGATAACCTTGTTTGCCTGGCTGTGTGCTGGCTATCTGCATTTCTCTATTTTCCATCAACACACACGATGCGTGGTGTTAAATTTATTCCGCATATTGAGCATAATTAAGCTCGTCACAGAGGAAAGAGAGAGAGGGAGAGGATGAGGGAGGGACAGCCGTTCTATCGGAACGCTTCGGTAAGTGCGTCTGACTGTCGTTCGAACAGTTTATTCAATTGAAGGTTAAGCCGCCTCGGTGGGTGTATGTGTGCGTCAGAATGAAAGAGAGAAAGAGTGAGAGAGAGTGAGTGAAACGGAACTACTCGTACAGCACACTGTTGCATCGACATGTGTGAAATGAAATAAAAACCAAATAAATCAACCCCTGAACGCCGCGGAGAATAAACGCCGACGAGATATCCGTTGGCATAAATTTTATATTATTCTATTGAATTGTTAAACACGGGAGTCCTTTGGTGGAGGAGGGAGAGAGAAAGAGAGAGGACCGGTGCCGCAATTCCAGTCGCTTTTTGTTCTTGTGCGGTGTGGGATTGTGTGTTCCAGTTGGCTACTTTCTGGGAACCAACTCAAAACCCCCAAACCCTTTTTAGCGCTGTGTCATTTCCATCTTTCCATCGGTCCGAACGCACTTCACCATGCATGGCCATAAATGCAAATGACGATGCTGGTCAATCGATTGTGTGGGCCGGCAATGGGAATGAGGGCCACCGCCAGCCCTTCCGCCGAGGGAAGTCCCCTCCTTTGCGCTCGGAGGCACATGACGGTTTCGTTTTTCGTTAATAAGTTCATTATCGAATCGGAAAAACGAACACACGCCGACCACAAATTGAATCGTCCCGTTTGACACTTCATCGATCAGCGGGAGTCAAAATATGGGCACGGGTTCGAAACGGATCGGAACGGCTCGGCCACCACGACAAACGGCTCGATACAATTCGATTCGTTAGAGCGAGGCTTTTCGTTACAGCGCGCCAAACAATTTGCAAGTCATCGATAAACGAACGAGTTCGGTTTCGGTCGGCGGGCGGAGGATGTTGGTTTTTCTCAAATTAAGTTTCGGTACCAGCTTAGGATACGCTCATTGTTGTCACCGTGACGGATCGAAGCACGATTTTGACGAGATTAACAAGACAAATAGCCGCCGTGGCTAGTCGCTTATTTTTGTGGCTTTAATCAATTTTCATTTCCAGCTCCAGCGTTTTGGTGGAGAACCCGTGGCCGGTAGAATGACATTCCGATTTCTTTCAACAACAACGGAGAGAGAGAGGGGAAGAAGAAACGAATACACCCCGTTCTACATGACTCAGGTTTAACAGGCTTATTTTCCGCTCTATTAGCGCGGTGTAGTGAGAAAATGGAACAACGTGCTCAGTTTGGGCGTAAAATTCTTTCCCGCAGAAAGCGAAGGACCGGGGGGGTGCGGGTGACCGTTGATTGATTGATTTAGAAGAAATACGCTTCCTTTCACGAAGAGCGTCCTCACCGAGGGTGTTGAAAACGACACCAACCTGCCGCGAAGGAAGTACGGAACACGATTTCTGGTGTTTCGTTCGTCTTCCGACCGGCTTGAGAAAATGGCGCGCCGCTGAAAGACACACCTTACGCTGTCTGCTGACAAAATGTTTGACGGACAGGTTGCACCGCGTCGGACGATCCCCGTCCGGACTGACGGGTGAGTTCGCGAGCACACGACGCGATGCGTACAGGACACGATTTTCCGAACGATTTGACAAATGCATTAAACATAACGGAAACAGCGCGATTGCGTTTGAAGATGATCTGATGCGGCTTGCTGATGCGTAATTTCCTTTTCACATGCGTCGCTTTGATTCCACCTTCCGTTCGGCAAATTGTTTGCTCTGCCGTGGAAAGGCTTTCCTGCGATCGGTTGTGCATTAGCTAGCCCGGTCCCGGGGGAACTGACAGCTCGGAAAATGCCGCTACGGCAACAACGCGGCAAATGACACATTCGCCCGCGGCCAGGTCCATTGACTTGTATTGTTTCACAATGACCCAGCGTTAATCATACACGCCACACGGCTGCCGCACTATCAAAAACAAACCCCGCAGTGGGACTAATAACTGGCAGCGGAAAAAAGCGGAAGGCAAATTCATAAATATCATTTTTATGCGTCATAGCATGCCATGCCCGAAGGCTCTAGATTTGCGGGTTCAGTTCCGCCCCGCACAAAGAAGGCCATGGGAGAGTGAGAGAGAGCTGCGACAGTGGAAAAGAGGCTCGCAATTGAAGACTCTTTAACTGAATTATTATTACATCGACACACATGACCGCGTCCCGTGAGAAAGATTTCCGTCCCGACTGACCGCAGCAGGGGCGGAAAGAGCAAGGGGGGGGGGGGGGGGGGTGATTGTTCTTTGTGCCTTGTAGGTTTCCCGCATCGCTACGATCGTTTTCCGCGCGATTCGATCTCCCTCGTAGCCCTCCTGCCCAGCGTATGCTTTCTCCTTTCCGTGTTCCACCTGTTCGCCCATGACCTGACATCCCGGAGGGGACGAAGGGACGGGAGGGGAGAGGGAGAGTCGAGCACTTGACCAATGTCCACCGGGCACCGGGGGTTAGGTCGGTGCGGGTCTTCTCACACTCAGCCGGGCGGTCGGGGTATGTTAAGCTTTTCCAAGCAAATCTTCCCCACCTTACCCCGCTTGGTGTGGCCATTACACGGGCGGGGTCATATTTTAGACTGATTTCTTCGACTGATGTATTTAATTTCTTAAGTCGCTTGCTTGCTCCAGCTCCGCTCCTCTCTTTCTGGCATTCTTTCTCTATCTAAACACTTTGGTGTTACCGTTCGAACTGGATGCGATTGAACGAAACACGGTGAACTTTTTGTGGCCGTGCCTTCCTTCCTTTCCAAGCAGATAGTACCAACGGGGAGAATGGCGAGAAGAAAAGCCCCACTATCACTCATCATCTACTTTATTAAGCATGTATATTTCTTTCCGTTTTTACTTCCTTTCCCGAGCGTGTTCCCGTGCCGGGTGCGCTGCATTCTGGATTTTTCCGTCAGAAACGATCATTTTCCCGTTTTCACTCCGCGCGGAGGGGATCGGATCGGTTGCGTTTTTGCGTCAATTTTCCTACCCCTATCTCTCTCTGGCACTCTTTGCCGCAATGCGATTGTTGTATTTTATTCCTTCTTTTTTTTTAGCGCCAAAGTGATAAAACCGCGCCGGGGCTTGATTTTCGAGCAGTAATGAAAAGCTACAATGTACGAGTAGTTCTATCCAAACACACAGAGAGACACACACACACACACAACACATGGGGCGCTGTTTGATGGATGGCTCACAGGTTAGGTGGTTAGGTAAAAACGTATAAAAGCGAAAAATTAATGAGGGCAAACGGGCGAGCGTTTAATGATGAACGGAAATCCATGAACATGGTCGGAAACCTATTTCCAGTAGGTGGCGGCGGCGGCGGCGGCGGCGGCGGGTGGCAGGGGCCAATGTGTTGAGGTTTCTGTTTTTAGTTCTTTCTTTCTTTCTTTCCGTTTTTTTTTGCAAGCTAGTCGGTGAAATGCGTGACCTCGCAGCATGAGTTTGTTGTAATCGTGTGCGTTTTATAATCGCCGTGTATGTGATGTGATGTTTGTCGTAAGAGCAACAAAACAACAACGCGGACATTAAACATTACATCTACATAATGGGTACAAGTGCACACCAGAACCTTTTGTTTTCTATGAAAAAAAACAACACAATTTTAACTTTCTATTTCGATTCGGTAACAAAAATTATCTAAAGCGCAAAAAAAACCAAACCTCAATCGTAGGTTGCTATGAAAATTTGCGAATCACAGCATGCCGTGTTCTACTAGACTCTGGCGGTGACAAAGAGTTACCAACACACTAACTGTCCCGCGCCACACCCCCGTTTGGAATCGCTGCAACAGATGAAAAGGATAGAAAATGCTCCAAACCGATTCACTGGTGGCAATAAAAAGGTAAAACTAATTAATAAAAGCTGATAGTTAACCGCAAACTAGAGGCGTTGTTGATGAGGCGTTCCGTCCGCCCGTGTATGTGACTAACTGACTTATTAGCTTTTGTCTACTGCCGTGGTTTCACTGCGACGCGTCACAAACCGTATGTTTTTGCCTTTTTTTGTGTGTTTTTGTATCGTGTTTCCCGGAACCCACCGAGCCCGCCGGTGTCAGAAAAGGGAGGAACGGTGGATCGGGAAAACCCCCCGGTCACCCCCACCATCGTTGGCCCACGAACATGACGATTGACCAACCGAAAAACGCGACCATAAAGCTAAACTAAAATTTTTAATACCTATTATGCTTCGTTGTACTCGTTTACGATTCCGACCCCCGGCCCCCGGACGTTAGCGAGCTTTCCACCAACGGCGGCTTTTGTGTCGTTTGCTCGTGTTCGTGTGAGCGTACGAATAGAAACGCGTCGCGGAAAAACGGCCGCTCGGATCGCCGGAGCCAATCGGGCGGCTTTGACAAGGCTTTTCCACGGTGTCACGGAGCCGTTGTTACACCAACACATGCAGTCGGGGTCGATTCGTTAAAAATGCGTGTTATCAATCAATGGAATCAGTTCGAGCGGCAGTTCCCCCTCGTGAACCGTGCACACGTACAAAGAACTTTGCGAGTGAGTTAGCTGTGAGTTGTTGGGAGCTGGTCTAAAAATGGTGAACTGAAACGGGTGGGCAAAAAAAGCTTAAATTAAAGCAAAACTACATTGGAGAGGGAAAGACGATATGCTGGCCACCCGTGGGGTGAGAAAGAGAGGGAGCGATAGAGTGAGAGTCTTCGTGCGTTAAGGGTCGTTTGCGGAGAACAAAGAATTTTGTGGCTTTTCGGCCGCCGGCTGACCACGCGACGCACCGCGGGAAGGGAACAAATAAATAAAAACGCGAAATCCACAATCGGGCTTGTATTGGGAGGGTTTTTGGAAAACAGAAAAGCTGCCGGTGGACGCGGAAGGATTGAAATTTATTGCCAATCGTTAGATATGGACTGATGAAAATGGGTTTCGCGTTAGGTTTCCGCGTGTGCGTGGTTCTCTCGCAAAAAAAAAACGCGAACAAATTTAGCTCATTTATGAAATAATTAATACAATAAGTGGAACATAATGGCACGCTGGTGTTTTTGGATGGCAAGACGCGAGCTACATCGGAAACGATGGTAGAAAAAAAAAATTACACAAGTTTAGAAATTGAAGCAGCATTTTAATTCTATTTTCCAAGAATAAATCATCATCTGCTTCGCCTGCTCAAGTTCGCCATTTTTCGTTCTCCCCTTTCATCCCAACAGCTCCCTCCGTGGACTACATCGTCGTTAGTACCGACGCGGTTGGCCTTCAAGTAGCAAAACAATTAATTGTTTTGTTTGTTTGAAATCGCAAGATTTATTGGACGATACACATACAGCCTTTAATGGGTTTCCTATGCAAATGACGCCCGATGGAGGCCCGGTGGGCCGGAAAATCGTTGCCAGTGATTGGTGAAAATCGGTACACCCTCTCGTCGGTCGCGGCAAAAAAAAAATAACCAGTCGGTCCCGTGGCTGTGACAAGGCAGGGTTCGATTCGGGGTTCGGTGGGTAATAAAATGCACATAAACGGACGCGACCACGGCCACCACGGCTTCGCAGAGCTCACTGCACTGCGGCGAACCGGGCCGAACATTGGTGGCGAAATATTAGCATAAATAATATTTCCCCCAGTCAGGCTGGCTGGCCGGTGCACCATTCGGTATCGATTACAGTTGGACATAAATTATAATTATCAAGTTTTTCAATTTCGTACTAAAAAGAAAACGCGTTCGAATCCGTGATGTTCTGGGAGGACTGGACTGGTTGTTTTCTTTTTGTAAGGTTTCACTCACCAGATCAGATCAGATCCCGGGACGCGACACACCGGCCGAGATCCGTCGATCGGGAAAAAGCGCTGGCTTGATTTATTGGACCGGCGGAGGGAATATGCAAATGATGCAATCGTGGCTGATTGAATCCGTGCCACTCAACTGAGCGAGCTGTTTGTCGAGTGTATTAGGATTCGAACACATGTTTTTTTTTGTTTGTTTGTGAACTGGGAAAAGCGGTGGAAACCGGCATGGCCCGGCGAAAGATTCTGGATCCTTGTCTCGTTTCGGTGACCCTGGCGTGTCAGCTGGTTTATGCTAATGAGAGTGAGGAGGATTCCTTTTTGTACGTGTCCTCTTTCACGACGGCGGCCTCGACGACATCTGTTGCTTTCAATCGCCATTTGTTCCATCGATGAGGGCTGATATCGATCATCTTTAATGGAACTACGCGGTACTTTGGCGCAGGAGGGTCGCTCGAATCCGCTCGATCGAAAGGAAAAAGGTGTAATTAGGCAAGTGATGAGACACGAAGATAGCATTGTGGCACACATCGGGGCACCTTCGCGGTGCGCCAGTACGGTGACCCGGTAATTAGATGCACCCTTCGCAAGGATCTTGTGGGGTCGGCTTGCAAGGCAAAGGCGGACGGTTTTCGAATCGGTTTTCGGTTGAGTGATCAAAATGTAAGAAATGTTGTAAAACACTCGCTGTCGCACAACTGTAACATGCATATTTTCTATACACCCCTGAAAAACGCGGGCCCAACGGTTCGGTCCGACTGGCCGAATAGCGATCACATTCTTCGATCGCATCTTTTGATCGTTAAGATTCCATTAATGAACATTTTCTCACAGTCCCACAGGACGTGAAGACGCTCTAATCCGTCACGAACACACGCATGGGCAACGGCTCGGTTCAGAACCTCCAATGGGAACTTCGAAATCGGATCAAAATTCGTCAAAACCAACCTGGTGATGGAAAATGATGGTGAAGAATGGTTTGCCGTTTAGAATGCCGGTGCGCATCCGGAACATGTATCCGATCGTCGATGGGAATCGTTTCGAGTAAGCGTTAGTAATGGGAAAATGATGCGCCAACCGGATCAATAGCCATTCGCGTTTTCGAACAGCCTAGCAGCGGATCAGAATAAAAGAAGAATGCACTCGCATTTTGTTCGGTTTAACTTCATGATTAATGATGATGTCAACAAACGACACGAACACGTTTCCCGGGCAGTGAGCGAACATAGTGCTGCCGCTGTTGCTGCCGAAAGTGGATGCAAATAGTTTTGGAATGTGTTTTCACTTTCACCTCCACACCTTTCTCCCGATGGGAAGTGAAGCAGAAGCAGAAAAAAAACCCATATGCACAATTTTCGGCACGTTTCACGCAAACTGCACGTCCTCCCGTGTTCGATATTGGAAAACGGATAATTTTTCATTTTTAATGACACACCGCCGCATACGGTTTTTTCGTTTTGTGGAATACATTACATCACAAACGTAAAAAGGGTGAACTTTTGCTAAATAAAACGTAACGGCGGGAAGCAAGAAACCCTTCCGGTGGAACGTCTTACGGCATTGTGGTGTTTGATGTTTTGAGCTAGCGTGTGTGTGTGTGTGTTTAATGATTGTTGTCAAACCGACAGTTCCATTAGCGAACTTATCACAATTGCAACAACGATGCAAACGATCATGTGATGTGAAGGGTTGCGTTTGGCGACGCTGCAGCTACTTGTAAAATCGAACCAAAAGAGAGTATGTTATGGTATCTTCTAACGAGACCACCGAGCAATGTTTCCGGAGAAAACAGCACAAACAACTGCATTGTATTTATTTTGCAAACATATTAACAATAACCCTACTCAAAGCGAGCGCCGCAGCTCGCCGCTCCTTGTCGCCGTCAGACATTCGAAACCGATGAAAAATGGCTCACAAACAGCGCAAGGGATTATGACAAATGGTGAGGAGAGAAGTAAATTGATGAAATTGATTCGAATGCGCCGGGATCCGATTCCGTGGAGGGGAAGCCCGGAAGGAACCCTTTCTGCAGGATGTGATTGTTGCGTTTATGGAACGGAGCATGGCACAAGGACGGTGACGGTGGTGGTGGTGGTGGTTAAACGACAATATTTAAATGAACCATCAAGTACGGCATTCGATCAATATCCGCTGGGAAGCGCGAGATAGCTACCGTTCGTTCCTTTTCAATCCCTTCCGCACGCGGAAACAGCGCCGATCGGCTTTGTTATGCAGATGCACCGTTTTTTTATCCTTCCTTCGCTACCGAATGATTAATATTCGGGATGCTCCGTTCCCATGGCTCTCGTGGCGCGAGTGAAGTCCTTCCGGCGTTGCCCTCTAGCATGAAAAAGATCGTTTCCGCCGTGTTCCGCGTGCGCTTGTTCAATAAATCCGTTCCCGTTCAACCCCACGGTTCCGTTCGATCCGTTTGAATCGTTCGGTGAGAGAGAGTGAAAAAAATCGTTCGCTCCTACGCCGCTTCACTATCGAAAATGTTTCCATGGCGACAGCAATCCTGCCGAGGCCCCGGGGGCCCCCCCATCGCATTCACTTTCCGGGCGAAACATCTTATTTTTACGATTCGACATGGGGCGCAACGTTCGTTCGCACAATCATATTCAAATGCGACAAAACCGGCGTCAGCGAGTGGCATCGTTAGGGAGCGGCGTGTCCCTGCGCGGCCCTGCTCGTGGCAATGGGGCACGATTTAGTGCTAAACGAAAATGAACCGAACATATTTTTTGCACGGCCACAGGAGTAGCCGGAGGGATTGTTGAAGGGAAGGGAAGGGGTGCGAGAGGGAAGTCAATTTCGAAGATGAAAACCGACAGTTCCCAATTGGTGCTGGAAGTCCAATATTCTGATTCGTGTTCGAGTCGCCTCTTCAGTGCGGTTCGCCTTCACCCGTCGCCCTAAGGGCGTCGTTTAATCTATGCGGTCAATAAATCAATGCTAAGGAATTGAACAAAAACGAGACGAGAGCAGGAGAGCGCGAACGAGAGGTGGGGGGAGGACATTCTAATCCGGATGTGTCGAACAGCGTTTGCATGCCCGGCCCGGCTAATAAATGAAGCAAAATGGTAGCAAAAATCTGCCATAAAATTATCATATTCGATGGCAACGCTTGCGCTTGGAAGCCCATTTGGTTGAATTGCCGCCCTGGTCGGGCTGGTCGGAATGGCCAAGAGGCCGCAGAAGCGGCAAACTGTCCACTCGCACTCGCCAACGATGGACGCAATGGCCGAAAGGGTTATCATTTGATTGCTCCGTTTCGTTCCGTTCCGTATTTTCGACCCACCCCTCTCCCGCCTTCCCCCTTCCGTTTGGCTCTTTTCTTCGGCCACAGCGCAAACTTGTCTTAGGCTCGGACAAATAAACGCTCTCGAAATAGTCATTACGATTAGTGCACTTTGTGATCCGCCCAGAGCGGGGCGCCCAAGGCCCAAACGGTCTGGCGAAGAAGACTATTAAAATCCATTAGCTGATTTTCGAGTGGCGAAGTGGCCGCGCCTGCTTCAATCTTACGCAGTTCATCAGTGTCGTGCGCGGGTTCCGCTGGCCGCAGCTAGCTTTTATGGAGGAGAAATTTTCGTCCGACCGACCGACCGACCGAGCGACCGATCATAAACCTATACTGACAGAGTGACCCCGGCGTATCTCCCGCAGGAAGGAAGCCGGTATTAATTGGGTGGAGATTCCGGTCTGCACTTATCCGGCGTGAGGTACGACAATGCGCAATCAGTCATCGCTCTGCGTGTCTGCGTGTACAGGGAGCCTTGTTTTTTTTTGTGATTCGCTTAGTTTTCTGTTTTCGGTAACCAGGTTTCACTTAGCCTTAATTAGCTTTAAGTACTATTTTTCTTCCACCCGGAATGGGGAAGGCTCCCGCCGCTCACGGGCTCATCCGCCGCGAGTTGAATAACAGCGATGGTTGTGCGATGGTTTTACGATTATAAACTACCGTTTAAACCGGTGCCTTTCACTGCACCCAAACACACCGGTTGACATTTGACACTCGTTAATTAACATACGGGTTTTGTGTTTGCTGACGGATTTCCTGGCTTTAACGCGTACCATAAAAGAATGTTTTAGGTTTACGGAACCTAATACCAACCGGTTTCGGGTGCTTTTTTCCTCATCCGAAAGTGCAACAAAGTTGCAAATCATTCGCTTTCGCTTTCCGGAAAAGCCCCTAATGTGCTGTTGCATGATTCGAGCAGCAACACACACTTCCCAGCACTCCAATTCATTCAATATCGCTTGATCGGGCAGCATTGTTGATCAATAAAATAAGGCGAACGAATCAATTATGTTGAAAGCTTCCAGAAGTCCGCTCGCTCGGGGGACTCCTGCACGCGTTCCGGCACGCGCACCACCACGACATCTGCTGCTTTCTCTTCTTCTGCCCTGGACCTACCCCAAGGAAGACGGTTACAACATTGCAGGATCCACCTGCAGAAGTGCTACGTCACCCAGCGAGAGAGAGAGAGAGAGAGGGTGAGCGAGGGCGCCGACGATGACGTTGGACGCTTTGTGGTGCGTTCTTTTGCGCATTCTTCCCCCTAATTGGAATTCGTAACGGACGGCGATCCTCTGCTCGGCCGTATGTGTGTGTGTGTGAGTGCGATCAGCTGTGACGGAACGCAACCGAACGAATTAAGTGTCCCCTAGCGCGAATGCGGGAAATGCGGGTCGTGTACCTCAAGACGTTAGGGTGTCCTTACCCGGCATAGGAGACCGTTGTCCTTTCTTGCGCTGCGTTTGCGGTCAACCATGAGTGAAACGGTCAGTGAAGTTTGAAGCGAAGAAAGGGAAAAGGACCTTGCCTCGTAGCCGATCATAAAAGTGTTCCCGCAGACAAGCGATCAGCAGCACAGCGATCGTTGGTTGTGCTGTGGTGTGAGGTTTCCCAAAGGATATCGAGAATGGACTTCCCGGTCGGTGAGCTCGGCAGGTGCAACGGCAACCTGCAGCCCGCTGGTCGGGCCCGAATGAAACGATAATTACTGTTATGACGATGATGACGCCGTTGCTCCCGTTGGCGTTGGGCTGGGGCGCATTTTGCGGTCGCAAGGGACGTTTTATTGATGATGTCAAGGATGACGACACGTTGCGGTTCAGCTGTTTCCCGTACGCACGTCGAACACGGGAACAAACGTACCACCATCGCTTACGATCGATCGATCGTATAAATCAGCTTAATCAAGAAAAAGGGTCGAAAGCCGTTAATGGCAACGAGCAATTTCGGAGCCGTCGGGATCTTCCCGCACGGGATAACGCTCAGATACGGCTTACGGTACCGTGAGGCTTTAGTGTGCCCATTTCGAAGTTCGAAGCTCGTAAAATAACCCTCCACTTTAGTGACTTCATCCTTGAATCGGCCGGAATGGACGTATTCGTCTGGATCCACAATTAAAAGCGATTAAAAATTATTACTTATCATTTCCGTCCGTGCGAAGATGCGGCCTGCACCGAAGGCGCACCAGCACCAGGCCGACCTTCCCCGACCGAAAGACATTAAACCATCGAAATCCTGGTCCATTAGCACGTTCGTTATTTGCATACAGCCTTTCGGTTCCCTAACAGGACATGCGGGATGGATGAATCATCACATCCACTGACGAGCCGAGCGCGTCGAAGATGGAGTGAAAGGTCGTAAAATTATAACGATCATTGGTGAAAATCATTTGGCATATCTTCGAAAATTGAAATAAATTTTTACGACCACCGACCACCGTGGGATGCGTAAAATACGTTCCCCTGTTGCGAGCGGACCGGTTCGACTGGGAAGGAAATGAATATTCCGCACTTAATCAAGTGCTGGTAGTCTCTGCCGGTACTGCGAGACAGTGATTCGAGTGAAATTAATTGAATATTTTGAAGCAGGCGTTGGGCAAAATATCGTAAAAAGTTATCGGTCTGAAATATTTTGTCCATTTCCGTTGCCAACCACAATCAACAGCTGCACACTAGGGCTACTACGATTTGAATTTTCAAACAAAATTTTGTATTCGTACATCTATGCCCGAAATTTGGCTACAAATGCTGGCGTGTTTTTGTGCCAAATAAAAAAAAATCGCATCTTTTCCACGCGCACCCCCCGGGTTAACCGAAGCGAAGAGTGAGGAAGAAAGCACATTAAAATGATTAATCCATAAATCATGACCATCGCGGGCACGGTTCCATTTTGCTTTTCCCGCTTGCTTGCTTGCGCTTCAAGAACACTCACGCTTCCTTCAACCTGACGCGGTGAGGAAAAAACACAACATCAGCGGGAAAAAAAGTGAAAGAATGAAACGACGCAAGAAACGTAACTCAATTTTCTTCCGTTCAGTTGCAATACGATCTGCAACACGTCCGTGGAAGCGCACAAGAAAAGCGACCACTTCCGTTTTCGACCACACGGAGAAAAAAACCCTCTCACACTCACACACACACAACCAATCTTTTCCACCGATGGGTTGTATAGTTCGTGCTCTCGAATCGTGCTTCCTTCCATCCTGCCCAATGATCGTTGCATTGAATCACCATCGCCGTGCACTTTCCTATCAACGGATGGCGCAACGAGGGGGCAGTGCTGGGTTTCCCGATTGGGAAGAGTAAACGAAACCACTCTCCAGTCGATGGCCGCGGCAACATTGTTGTGCCTGGACTTGTGTGTTTTTCCACAGCTGTAAATAACAGCGCATGCAGTCGGTGTGATAGTTCTGTTTTTGATTTTAAAACAATTTATTTTAAATTGAATTTACAGAAGGACGTGTTTGTATTGCTTCGGTGCTGTCAGTGCTCGGAAAGGCACATGAAGTACAGTATTCGGATTATTTTTCCTCTCTTTCTCGCAAAGCCAGTTAACAAAATTAATCTAATCCGGAGAATCCGGATCGCTGTTTCATCAAGGCCTTAAGGAATCAGAAAATAAACACAATTTAAACGTTTTCGGTGTTGGTGTGTGTGTGTGCGCCGTCTACGCACCATTCCTTTGGAAAACTTTCATCGGCGAAAAATATGTTCCTCCACACTAATCCAACTGTAAACATCTTTGTCATCGAATGGCTAGAAAACGCTGTCAGGGCTCAGCGAACGCTGCTGCAAATATGACGCAGTCTTGCATCTTGCAACGAGGCCCCTTGCGAGGCGCAAATCACATTCACCTTCCCTTCGCTCCTCCCTTGCGCTCGGTTCGTCGTCCGGCAGCCTTAAATCGAAATCGAGCAGCACGGGATGAAACCCACGGCAAATACGGCCAAACCTTGTGCAGACACGGAACACACCCAAAGGAAGCAAAAAAAAAAAAGAGGGAGAATGAAAATCGCGCACATGCTGGAGCGCAGGATTTTTCCTCCACCGAAACCGGCGTTGATCCCACGATCCCACGAATGGGAAGCGAAGCCATCGGATGCCAGCACACCAGCGTGCCGCATCGAGATGAGAAAAACAAGATTTATGATCAAACAGAATTTTCACGGTACATTCGGTGAGTGTGTGTGTATGTGTGTGTGTATAGGAAGAGGGGGCTGAACCGAGTTGGATTTTTCTTCTCTATTGCTGCCAGCGCCCGCGTCGGCGACCGTGCAGAGTGTTTGCTTATTTATTTATCCGTGCAAAACCAACCTTCACGACGAATCTTCAAACACACCTACCTCAGGGGGTAGCCGGGATTGGGGGCTGGGTATTGAGGGAGAAAAAATCGGTACACCCAACATCTGCTTGCTTGCTTAGGCAGCGTTTGCGGTGGCGTAAGGATTTGTCCATGTCCTTCGCGCGCTGAGGAGAGACACACGTTGGGAAGCGAACGCGAGCTGAAGGTGATGGCGAAATGATAATAATAAATTTGTCATATTCTAATCCTGACACTGAAACAATTGGATTTGGTGAGGCACGCGTTCGCGTTGCGCTCCGCGAGGAATTATTCAAATATTGCTTCGACTGTTGTCGGTCCTGCTGCTGTCGCTTGTGAGTTGACCTCCGCAGGTGAGAGAAGTTCGACAAAATGGCTTCTTGGATGGAATCACCAACCGTTCGCTTCGATGAAATGGCTACTTTGATCGAAACGTACCTTCGGCGAATGGGACAATGGGATGTTTTCGATTAAGGAACCCGAACCAAGCTTCGTGTAAATGAGTATTCAAATAGGCCCACGGCAAGGATGGGAAGAAAAACGCCACACACTCACACGTACATTTAAGCACTATCAAAACGACGAACGAGTGGCGGAGCGCCGGAACTTCATTCGATGGAAGAGACTAAAAGTCTATGAATTATCCCACCGTACCGCGCCGCTCGGCTGGCTCCCAGCACGACAAAGAATCCTAAAAGAATCGAAAGTCGTATAAACATAAGCCCGTCCCACCGTGCAAGGTACGCAGAATGTGTTCCACGTGTCTTGTACGCGGGAATGTGTGTTTTTATTGCCTCTCCCGGAGTCACCTTCCGGCGGCGGGGCACGGCAACGGCCGCCGCGTCCCCGCAAACGATGTTTCGACCGGATTCCTTGCCGCCGGCGAGAGAGTGTATCCCTTTTTTTATGTGTGCGTGATGGCTTTTCGAATATCTTGCGAGTAATTTTCGAAAAAGCAGTTCAAAGCCCCATCCTCAGGACACCCATTACTCGGGACGCTTGGTCGTGTGGGCCACAATCAGTTCGGGTTGGGTGCGGTAGGGACCCGCCCGCCCGCCCGCCGGTCGCTAACCGGAATTTTCATTGAACTGGAAAATCATCTCCCGGCATACACGCCGGCCCACACGGTGGCAATACGGAACGGAACGAATCGTTCGAGCAGAGCCTTTTCGCCTTTCGGGTTGATTGTCATTCGCAGAAACAACGACACATACACACCCACACCCACACATGCTGGAAGCAAAAGTCACAAAAAGCAATAGATACATAAAAGAGTGTGGAAAGAATTTCCAAATTTCCCAAATTTAATAGACTGCGAGAAAAGGGAATAATTTAGTGTAAAATTTTAATAAAAAAAACACCCCCGGTGCTGGCGATTGGAACGGGTTCATGTGAAGGAGGTTAGCGCTTGCCGTCTCCCAGTGTCCTTATCGAAACCCTCCTGACCCCCCTGCCCCAAAAGCCACCATATTTTATGTATCCGATGGCAAAATATGTGATTATGGGAAATTTGGAGAATTTCCCATTACGCTCGCAACGTGGCAGCGGCATACATGTGCGTCGTGTTTGTAATTAGCATACCGAGTTTTTCACACGGCATCGGCACCGAATGAACCCGGGGGGAGCGGGTTTTGTCTTCTGCGAGTAGTTCGAAATGTAATTTTATCGTCATGTAAAATTTATTGCTCTCACCGAATCGCGTTAGCCATGCTGTTTTCGGTTCGCCTGCGTTCGCGTGTGTTATAAAAATCGACCGGAGAAAGGGTTACTTGGATGCGGCAGTAGTTTTTTTTTTAAATATTTTGTAGCGAGCGAAAATTATCCCTTCTTTTTCTCCTCGCCCGGGCACACTCTATGGGATGGACTTGAACGAAGCGTGATCTCGATTCCGGTTCCGGAACAAATGTTTATGATGGAAACCGCCGTTCTGACCGGCTCGTGTCCGGCACAAAACGGAAACCGAACGCAATTACTGATGGTGGTTTTTTTGTGTTCCAAGTAAATTTGTAGCGAAACTTTGCGCTATCGCGCAACGGAAGAATATTTAAATCCCGTGCTCCGATTATCGGGCGCTGGAAAGACAAAACCGACCGCCACCCGCCTGGCACTAAATTTCCCAAATGGGAAGGCACGGCGTGCGCCCGGGTGGTTGAGAAATATAAATATTACATCAATAATTCATATCTTCTTATTGTGTTGTTTTTTTTTTGCTAGCTTTTCTTTAGCAGATAGTATTTAAAAGTCCGAAAAAAATGGTGTTCAATCACAAAACTCTACCCGTGAATTGGGTTACAATGCTTGAAAAAAATCACGAAAGCGAAAAAAAAACATGCTCACAACCTCCCGCGGAATGAATTGAAATTATCTGTACACCCTTATCGGAAGGAAAAGGATGATCCCACCGTTCCGCTCGTACCCTTTGGGCCACGGTTTGGCCTAGGCGATCAGCCTGAAGGTGTTCCAGGCCGACGCTCGTGCGATGTGTTCTGGTGTTAAATTTTGTTTCACTTTCTTCGCCACTGCCGCTTCGAGGGTGTCCAGAATGGCGTGCGCGTGTGTAAAAAAGTAGTTCGAAAAAAAAAACTTTGTAAATACAGCAAAAGTATCCCGGGATGAATAAATGGGATTAAGTTTTTTTTTGTAGGTTATTTGGTTACCCAAGCCCTATCTAGGGATGGTTAAAATTAACGAAAGAAAAAAAACTTATTTCAATATTTCATTACCCTCCTATTGTTAAGTAGATGACTAATGCTATCGGGAAAGGAAGGTGTGTGTGTGTTTGGGTGTTTTTTTTTTTGGTTGGGCCTCGTTCACAAATGGACAAAATTTAAAACCATTTCGGATTCATATTTAGCCGATGCCACGGGCAAGATTCACTTCACCCGTCACGGGCTGGGTAGTGTCTCCTGAGGACAGCTCGCCGAGTCGAGCCTCGTCGCGAATGGCGCGAGTCCTTGCGCATCACCGTCCCCAGGAGAATTGTACGAGGCGGCTTTTTCATGGCCTGCTGCAGTGTGTGTGTTTTTTTTTCGAGCGATTTGTTCGACCAAAGTGTCAGTGATGAGTTTTTTTTTTGCTCTCGTTCGTCTGAATCTATCTCTCACACACATAAACAGACAGCGAGATAGTCCCTATGATTCGGTTCATTTGCTCGAACGCTTTGCTCGCATTTTTCCGAACAAAGGCAGATTAAATGAGCAGCACGTTTATCAATAATTGATTATGAGCAGTTTTTTTTTTCGCTCCTGCTCTCGCTCCCCCACAGGATAGCTAATATTCAAAAATAGGGGATTAATTTGGTATTTCTTCGGTACGCGAAGGCAACGGCAAAAGCGGGAATGATTAGGAAAAACTGTCCGCGCAACGACCATCTGCCGATTGGAAAATGCGATTGTAAGCAGCACCCAGCGGGGCATGTTCAAATGGCTTCGGACAAATTTGATTTCGCAGGGCGCAGGGAAATAAACATTAATGGATTAATGTTTCCGTTGGGAAGTGCATTTGAAGCAGTACGGGAATTTTAATGTTTGTGATTTAAATTCAAAATGCAAACGGAGAAACAATGTGCTCCGCTTGCACCGGAAAAGGTGCTGGCTTAGGTGATACGAACGTTATGTCCAATTTTGTACAATCTTAATTCCCATTCGGTGCTGCTCCGCTCGATGAACTTTGTGCATCAATTAAACATTAACCGTGTGTGTAGCATGGCGTGCTCGGTGAAGACTCACTCGGAGGCTCCAATCCGAAAAACCCGGGACGAAACAATTTTAAGACAACATTTTCCAATCGGTACCCCCCTGATGACGTCAACGTGTATTTTCTTTTAACTCCTTGGTTCGACGAACCGCAGCGTAGGGGGTTTTTTTTCTCGGGGGAAGCGACAGTAAATGTAGCGTCAAATGTACGCCTCGACCCGTGAAAAGCTCCCTCTTTCGGGTGCGCTATCAATCAAACACTTGCTATATTTATTCTACCGGTTTGGGAAAGTCCAGCAAGGTTCGAGCCCACGCGCGAACGAACACGAGAGGCGATCGACTCCGGGCGCACACGTTGGTTTTATCTGTTTTCGGTATGAATAGTTATCAATCAAAGCCGGAACTAATGTGAACGGTGGCCCATTTCGGGGTGGAAGGAAGCTGTCAAATCCTCCACCGGAACAACACCGAACACGAGGCCCGCAGACGATCGCGTTCCCGGGTTTCTGAACTCCTCGCTACGGATCGTGCCGCGATGATCGCCAAACAACGGGGCACCACCAGTTGAAAATCAATTCCAACGCTAATCAACGAGCCCCAACTTCTAATGGCCGCACACGGGCGGATACATTTCAGGACGGTGTTTCGAAAGTCGTTAAAATTTTCAACCTCTTCACTTACCTTACCGCTTGGCCGGCCTGTAACGACTTATGATTTAACATTTTCCGTTCAGAATCAGGCACTTCGTGACTTGTTTCCGGCCATTGCGCTCATTTAGTTCCCGATGTATTTTTAACAGATTCCAACCTTCCTGGCGTGGCACCGCCTGCTCGAGCGGTTTTTCGATGTGTGAGAAATGAACAATAATCGTTTTTCACCCTCGATGGAAGGAAATGAAATGTTTTATTTGTGTTAACACAAAGAGAACCATTTTTACCCCCGCCAAGTGTCGGTACATTAGATGAGAAACCGATGGGATTCGGTGCGTATGGTCGTAATATGAAATTTAAATTTTGCTTGTAAATGAAAGGTAGTAAAAAATATTCCACTAAAGTAGAGCCCTTTTGCGTTATCAAAAAAAACATATCTGCATAAAAAATCCAAGCGCCAATGTCAGGTGCCCAAAGATGGATGACGAGATCAGCGGGTCGCAAGGGCAGACGAAGATTTTAATGATCCGAAAAAGCGAGAGTCATCGACGAGGAACTGCCTCTTTACGACGCGTACGCCCGGCGATCGATTAATCAGCCAGTTTTACTGTCTATGTTCACGCGGCTCTGATCCCCGGAACACGCATGCACCTGTGAATTTCAACTAGACCCAGACCCACAGCCCCAACGCGCGCTCTAATTCTAGGTGAGCAGAAACGCTACCTACCCGATCGTATGGCTTGGCAGGGGGTGTATGGGGGCTGGTTGAATCCAGCACCACCTCGTACGTTTAACGTGCCGTAGTTAAACATTGTATTTCATTGTGCGCGGTACGTGCGCGGCTGAGCAAGGCGAAGACAGCAGCACAGTGACGCGCGACGACGTGACGCACTGCGACGATCACTGAAGCATATTGAGCATCATTAAGGATCCACTCTAGCGTAGAAAATGTTCGGGCCATCAAATTATTGTGCAAAAGGTTTTGAAAACCATTTATATTTAAATGTTGTGCTTGGATGCATTGTTTCTTGGTGTGTGGTTTTTTTCCTTCTTCCTTTCTTATTTCTTTGTTGGCTTCTCATTCTTCTTCTGCTCGTCTGCTCAGCCGCACTTGGCAGCGTCTTTGTGTGTGGCTTTGCGAACACGAGACGAAAATGAGCTTTGATGGATGAAATACTCCGGACACGAAAAACAATAAATTGTCCGATAGCGTCGTAATTTTGTTTTTTTTTTTCGGATGAAATACAACTAAGCATTAGCTTTTTGTATCGGAAATCGTGGCTAAAACGAGTCGAGGACGATGCAAAATATGGCGGAAGTCGTTCTGGAAGTCGGTTTTTTTTTTAATGATCATCGAATGCAAATTGCCAAAAACTTTATCTTGACTAAAAACCTTACTTTGCAATATTTTGTGCAAAACTATAGACGATCATTTCTTGTACTTGCTTCGTAAAAAAATTGTACGTTAACGTAGCAAATGGCCGCCCGGTTAAATCACTGTTCACGTTTCAACCGGCACGAACGCACCGCCTCCTTTGACGACAATTTTGCATCGAGAAAAGTTAACTATGACGAGCACGTGGAATGGGAAACAGGCACTGATTGAGCCGTACAAGTTCCATGTCCCGATGTTCGCTGGATTTGATCCATCCAGCGGCGTCCAGCGGCCAAACACCCACACACCAGCTGCGTCAGTAGCGAATGCGTTAATCTAAATTACCAATCAACCCGAATAGCGGCCTCTCTCGCAGCATACATTGAAACTACTTCCAGCACATTGTCCGTTCGGCTTCGGGTCGGAAGTGGCTTATCGTCGTCGTCGTCGTCGCCATCGTCGTCTTCGCCGTCGTCGCGCTTGTGCGCATTAGTTAAAGTGTGAAAATGAAATAAATTGATTACAGACAGCATGGATGGATGGAGGCTGGAGCATTTAGCTCGTCCGCCGCGCTGCCCCGCTCGCCCCCGGGCGGATTGTTTATTTATTTTATATTTTTCACAATCGCGCACGGACACGGTGGGACAATTGAAGGAAGCGCGCGGAATCTGGCGCATTAGATAGCGTAGTAGTTTTGCCTATGATAAATTGGCCAATTTAGCGGGAATTTATGATACCCCGTCCCATCGGGGTCAGGGAGCGTGTGAAAGGGAGAACGAGCGAGAGAGAGATACGGTCAGAAGAGATTTTTGCAGATTGAGTCTGATAGACGCATCGTACGTTTTGATTGGAATTTCATACGTGGGCGTATTGTGCGATCGTGTACGGTGGATAACTTTAAACCCCCCGCTGGCCGGGCGGTCTTAATCGAGAGGGATGAATATTTGATGAGTGAGTGTGTGTTTGTGTGTTCAATTGGCCATTGGCATGTGGCCCGGCTGGCCGGTGGGAGGATAGCGTAAGGTTGTTCGGCTGCTGGCCTGCTGCTGGCCGTTCAATTGCAATTTCCTTTAATTTATGCACTATAAGACGCGTGGCTCGGTGTCCGGCCCCGGTTGGAATCGTAAGCATTCGCGGAAGATGGACGCGAACGAGCGCACCAAAGATTTTTATTGTTTGTCACAAAATGAGAAGACAATTGGTACGGCCGTCGTGTGGTACGCTTTTAATAAATAGCTCCTCTCTTTCTACCCCTAGAACGTGTGTTTGTTTGGTCCATCCTGCATGTGTTCCTGCAACGGCCCCACTCTCTCGCTGGTTGCAAGATTAGACAAAACTACGCGCTGCATCCAGTATCTAATCGCACCGTATCATGTACCGGGCTTATTATGTGCCGTCCGTTCGGCGACAAATGGCACCGTCGTGCCACTACTGAAATGAGAATATTCGCCGAAGCGCGCTAGTTCAATATTGACACATTCCTTTGCGCGCTGAAGAGCGTTGTACTAGTTAGCAAGGACATGACCCACTCAAAACCGCCTTTCCGCGTTCCGAGTCGCGAGCCGGTGGACAACAACCGCACGGGACACGAGGCACCAGCCTGTTTTTCCCCCATACGATGGCTGCCACCGATGATGGTGATGATGATGATGAGGTGCAGCACGTGCAAGTGTGCGCCCGAATCCTTGCAGCGTTCGCAGAAGTGGCCACTCTCATTTGTGCCCGCCATGCTAAATAGCGGCCATGCTAAACTGGCCCTTGGCTGAAGTGGCGATATCATAATCGTTACCCGGATGCAACCGGGCACTGTGCTGTGGACGGAAATTTGTGCCAGAACTAGAAACAGGACGACCGGCCAGGGTGCATCGCATCGCAATGTATTTTTCTGCATCAGTGCCGATCCATCCATCCATCCATCCATCCGTCCATCCATCCAGTGCCCCTCGTGCCAGAGGGAACAGGAGCGGCCGGTTCGTATGTTGTTCGTTTCGAGATGTTTGCTTATTTTCATATCATTAAGCTCAGACTCGGTGGACTCGGTCGGTGGCACTCAGTGGACCTGGACCTCGGGTCCATTAGGTGGAACCATTAGTGTTGAAGTGTTGATTTGTTCTTGTTCCCGTTTTCGAGCCTATTTGTTGGTCCATTTGTCGGTACGAGCCCCAAACCCCGAGCCAGCTGACGGTGGAACGGAACTCATTGAGTTGAGCGGAGCTAGTTGAGCTCATCTCATTAGCCAATTTTCCGCCTTCCATTTCTGGCCCGCCCGTCAAGGATTCCTTCAGGGCTGTGCGCCGGATCGACGATTGCCGATTGACGAGCGTATTCACAAATTAATCATCTACAATTGAGTCCTCTGGAAAAAGGGATAAGGCGTCGACGCGCTGCCCGTGTCAATCACGGTGGAAATGTGGTGGAAAACAATTTCGACACGAATGCGCTGGTGGTTTTCCTGGTAACGTGGTTGAAGCGCTTGAGAAAAGCCGCCCTTTCCAGCGGCCACCCACCCCTCCGGCTCGCTAGTTCAAAGCGAAACGGTGCGCCACCGAAGGACATAATTAATCATGAGCGGTTTGGTGCGTTGAAATCGACCGAAACGCCCGCATTTGCGATTCGACACGAGGCTTTCGGGGGAGTGGGTTGAGAGGTAGTAGAGTCAAAAAACAAAAAAAAAACGGACCGAACGAACGTCTCGAACGGACTCGTGGCATAACATTGATGTAAATAAATCTACACATGTCACCGAGGGTTTTTCGCTCGGTAGGGAAAGTTTATCCATCAGGGCCAGGGAGGTGGGGTTTTTTTGTTTTGTCTGGCGACAGGATTTAGCTGGCGAGGGAAAAACGGTTTCCCAATTTTCACCAGTGTATTTGCATTTCCGATAAATTATGTACCAAAGGATTCCGTTCCGCTTGATCTCGCCGGTGGAATGGAACCGTTTTCTAACCCCTTGTTGTTTTGAAAAATCGATTTTATTCTTCTGAGGCAAGTGAATTGTAGAGTGTTTGGCGGCCACGACCGCCTGTCTACAATTTGGGACCCGATTCGCAACGTCTCGTCGTTATGCTTCTTGACGATCGAGAAGCGTCGTTCTTTTTTTCCCCGTTTTTTTTTCGGCGGGAGCAAATTTATGCCTCGTGAACAGCATGATGTTGGGTGGATTTGTGTCGACATTAAATTTTATTGATATTACCACGTGCGAAGGTGTGAGATCGCAGACGGATAAGCGCGCACGGTTGAGGTTCGCCTTGTTGATAATCAATTTCAACAAAAATTCAAAACCGGTCGGCTGACGATGGCCGCCGGACGATGATGATGGTTCCAGGGCTTGGCTTTAAAATTTTCTTATAGCTGTTGCATTGCAAATGATGCAACCGCCTGCTTCGGTGGGTTTCATCTTCTCCTGAGGCGTTGAGGTCGTTGTTTTAATTTCTGATAACCCACAAACACACACGCAAGACGGGCTGGCAGGAAGCAGCAACAGCAGCAGAGGAGGCCTCCACGTACATAAACCCCTATCACGTGCTAATTGTTGATACTTTTGCGCCGCCATAAACCTGTCGAATGTAACCGCTCGAAACGATTTCTCCTCCCAAAATGTCCTGCTTTATTAAGCACCGTCTTGGGGTCGTGTTTTCTTCCACGGAAAGTCGCTTCTTGCCGGTGCTTGTCGCGTTGAACGCTTGACGAACCCTGAATGGAGGAATGTCGATGCCGAGCTAGGTCTGCAACACATTGTATTTTATCCCAAACTCATCGCTTCATACACACACGCGTAACGCACGAACCGTCGATCGTTCTGTGAGAAGTAAACCGAACCGCATGCACACTCCCGGCAAGAAAAAGCGCTCCAAAAAAAAACAAAAACCTCATGCGAATGGCTTTCGGAACAGACAAGCGGCAGTTTTCCGGCCGGAAAAGAATGCCGAATGCTCGAGTTTTCCCTCCCCTCACGCCACGGGCACATAAGACACAAAACGGCCACAAAAGACACACCGTTCGGTGGCTGCATTTCATAAATAAATCAAATAAATTTAAAACAATTCCTTCGGGGGGTGGGGTGGTAGATGGGGTGGCAGAAGGCACGAGGCAGAAGCGCCCGAAAGTGCGCACGCCGGATTCGCTGAGCTCGATTTTATTCAATCTTGATCGTAAAAACCTCGAACTCTTCGGTGTGATGGACGACCGTGGCGGTGGCGAACGCGCCATGTAAAGGTGGGTCCGGAGTGCCGTCTGGAAACAATTGGACCAACACACCAACAAGCAGGCTTTACGAACCACTTCGGATTCGAATTTCGAGACAATACACCGTACAGGCGCGGCACGAGCGGCGCGGGAAGAGCAAGCGCGCAAGCGAACCGTGGTTCAAAAACAAATAAAATGTAACTGAAAGATTATCATAGATTAATTTCCGGAATAAATTAAAATATATAATAACAGAAAACGCCAACGCCCGGACCTCAACCCCCTTCCCGTGACACGGTCAGTCCCGGACAAGGGTCAGTGGAAAATGGACCGAATGGGTGCCGAAGACTGGTGAAGCAACAACGGATCGGACTGGAAAACAAAGGAAAAACTTACCCCCGGGTGGCGGGCAGCGCACCTTGGACGCCACTTTCCGATCGTGTTCCTGGAACAACGATTCATTTTTGACGACGGACCACGGCAGTACACGCCCGTGGCAAAACAAAGCCACGAAGGTGGTGGTGTAATGACGAATGGTTTCGCAGGTCGCTGGCTAAAGTTGTGCAAAAACTGTTCGCCTCAACCAACACACCGGACCACCGGTTGGACGCACCTTTGCAGGGCTTCTTTCACCACCGACGCCGACGAGTCACGTTGAGCGAGCAGGTTGCTGGTGGATCGCGTAACTGAGACTGTTCAAAGGGAAAAACTTCACGCGCACCGACCGGAGCGGGTGGTAAACTTTCTTCGTGTCCCGTGCCCCGTGCCCCGAGGTTTCACATCCGTCCGAAGATGTAAAATCAATTTGCATCAAAATGGCAACGGCATCCGATGGATTCATCAACGTTTGGACGAGACGTTCGCGTTCGTCACTCGTCGCTCGTCGACACCGGTACACCATTGCGCCATGATTAATAATTAAACAAATGGCAGTGTCCGGTGGCGCGGAGTACGGCAGTCGGCCACGGTGACAGTCGGCCCAAACGCTCACGCTCACGGATTTACTCAATGATGCATTAATGCAAATCCACATTGAAGGCAGAGTTTACGATCGGCCCATTGAAAGATGCTCCACTTACCGAATCAAGACAGGGTAATAATCCGTTGTTTATTGCCCCTTGCCGGTGGCATGGTGGGATGAGGGGAATGGGAACACGGTGTGGAGGAAGGGCGCAGCAACAAGGTACAGCAACAGGTGCACGCACAACCGACTGGAAACATGTCGTAAAGCAGCGAAGCGAAAATTTATTCTTTCAAATAATTCATACACCATGAGAGATTCCTTTCGGTGCGGTGGAACGCGCGCGTTCGACGTTTTTCTTCGGGCACGGTGAATAAGATTTCCCCGAGGATCGGGCGATTATAATGGTCCGCTGATGCTTTATTCATATTTGTGGTGCGGGGAGTAGTTTTTTTAACTTTCCGGTACGGTAAAATTAAAAGAGAAATCTCGATGACCTCGTGTTTGTTCAATAAACGGATACGTTTTTATTTTTCGGTGTTGCAACATAATGCATTCCAGTTTGTTGGGTGAAATGAAATGGTGTTTTGTTGTTTTGTTTTCCCCCCCAACGCGGCGCTCACGTGCGCTGCGTGCCGGTTTTCTCCATTCCGATCGCAAAGAGATTAATCTATGATCTATCGTACCGTTGCCCGCATCGTCTGCCTCGTAAACATCTCACAACCCGCACGGGGCGAGGCGTGCTGCGGCATGTTCTTGTCGCCGGGAAAATCGTTCTTCCTGCAGCGCAACGCGTCACACATACGATATCCGCTCCGTGGCAACTGTCGGCGCGCGTATGAAGATGTCTCACGTACGCGTTGCTTAACTTACGATGGCTCAGCGCGCGAAGACATTGACAATAAATACTTCGAAGGCGAAATGGCAAATGGATAAGGCGGGCGAATGCGAAAAAGACGGTGGAAATGCGTGCCGTATCGGAGACGGGACGGAACAGATCCTCCCGGTTGCAGATCCCGGTGCGCAAGCGAGCGAACACAATCTGAAGTCCGGGATCCGTGCGCGGGGCATGGCAATAAATGTTCGACTTTTGCCTTGACAGCCCCAGTCGGTAGCGAACGCGCCATCGTCGTCGTCGTCGTCGTCTGATATGTTCGCCAATGAGATGTCCTTGTTCGCAGCCGTTGTGTTGTTAATTTGTTCTTTACTTCCCACCACGAGCACTCCTTCTGGCCCTGCTATCTTGGTGTGTGCATCGGAATAAAAGGTCAGCCTCTCAGGCTCCCGATGGCTACCGACTGTGTGACTACCAGTGTTGAAAGTCATCAATTCCCATTTCCCATCTTGGAGTGGGGAGGAGGGGGGGGGGGGGTAAAACCCTCTCTCCGTCTCACGCGCGCCCTCTTGGGGCATCCCAATCTTGGTTCCGGGGAGGAGCTCGAAAGCCCCGAGCTCTGCCTGAGCTTCGCTAAACAATAAATATCTTGGACCATATTTTATTGCTGCCGCGCGTACCGTGACGGAGCCGGAGCAGCTCGATTCGATGGCCGAGTCGTGTGGTACAGCGAGTGTCCTTCCCGGCCTTGCCGGTGCCCTCCATGGGAGACTGTCACACATGTCGCTGTTGGCAATGTTTTCGGGATGTCAGGTCCACGGTTCGACGACAGAGCGAACCGGTATTGTTCGGCGTTGTTTGCGTCAAGCCAGTGCGGCGAGAAAAAGTGTACAAATAGACAGGGATTTAATGAAGTGAAAGAAGCTCCGAGACACGGAGTTATGTACAATCGATGTGCTCACCAGATGGCAGTAGCGTCACCATAGGAAAGTAGCGTCACCGAACTTCAATCTAGTAGTCACGGCCTGTCAAACAGTGTAACGAGCAGAGCGTCGAAACGAGTTTATTCAGTTCACTCAAGTAATCGCAAGCATTAAACGCATTCCACAAAGTGTAACATCTATAACGTTCTTTACTGCATTCCTACCCATCAACCGTTTGTGCCGATGAAAATTCATAGCCCATGTTTCACCTTTCTTATGTGACTTACCGGTAACGAAAACAAAACGAAAATCGCACCACACATAAAATCTGCACCCAACTACAGCCGCACGGAGAATCCCGTTCCCGAAACTTCCGGTCACGTGAGGCCGGCAAAAAGTGACCATATTTGTTAATGCACCGGCGCTGATGAGACCCTAAGAATGCGAGTCCGGTTGGGTGCAGTTGTCGAGAACGGTGGGCCACCTCGCGACGAGTGTTAAGTGTTTTCTGACAGGTCGTATAAATTCCGCTGCAACACCCGGCCAGGCGCGCACCTGCGCAAATTTTTGCGCCCTGCCCGTTTAGCCCCACCAGAGTGGTTTATCTTGCTCACTGCCGTGCTCGCGTTTTTAGATGACCGCTCTTTAGAACTCCGGACCAAAACTTTAACCCGCGTCCGGTGGGCACGCGCTCCATCGCACGCCCGTGATTCCGTTCGTGCCACGCGTGGCGTAAGAATAGTACGACCGAAACGCACCGAAACGGATTAAAATGAGACCGCTTTTTTTTTTGCAGAGAAAACAACAAACAACATGTTCCGCACCGAACCGACGGCGGCGACGACGACGGTGCAGCGTTGGTTTGGAAATTGATTTGAAATTCTAATTAACGGCCCCGGAAAGGTGAGCACCGCGGTATGCGTTGATTGCCCGAGCAACGCCTCCCCATTGCTACCGGCGGGCGAGCGACGACGGATTAAGTGTGGCTTGTCGTGTGTAGGGCGGGAAGCAGGAGGGGACGAAGAGATGTGATCAACCACCGCCGGTCTTAGAGGGCCGTCTTAACGGTCGCTTGTCAAGCAAGAGATGGCCATCGGACAAAACCGTACTAAATCATAACACCGCACCATTCCGTTGCTTATCTGGCCGTGTTTGCGTTCGTGCGTCAGTGCATTCACTGGCATCGCTACTTCGAGCACCATTTGTTCGGATATGTTCTTTGCTTTCGGACGATACAATCCGTTTCCGGGGCTTCCAGTTGGGTGTGATCATTTTTTTGTGCGGCTTAAAACCGGTAGATAATGACAAGAAAACATTATAAATGCAACGCATCTTGCCGTAAGATAAAACAAACTTTTTTTTTCATTCATTTATGAGTAATCCTACGTGCCCTAATCAACTGTGCGGCGAAGCCTACGAGCGATACAAAAATCGAAGAAAAAAAATCGAAACAACACGCGACCATTTAACAATTCAATTTAACTGTCATTTTTCACGCCTCGTCTAGAGCGCTTCAAGTATTTAGCAAACACTGGCGAAGGAAAGCTTCCCACAGCCATAGCAGTGGATGTTGACTGGAAGAGATTGGCAAAATAGGAATATATAAAAAAAAACACCCCCGATCGAAACCTGACACTTTTTCTCGGCGAAAAGTGGTCGCACGTGAGCCTTGCGTCAAAATGGTAGGGCTTCGGATTCAGCAAAAAGTTGTTCCCTTCCCTAAAAACGTGAGTTTAAAGGCGACGTACGGCAACAACAACAAAAAAAAGAAAACAAAAAGCAAAAAAAAGCACCGTCTTTTGTGTCTCTTCCAACCGCCGCCATTCGTGGTGAAACCGGAGATTAGTTCGATTCTCGCGGGTGGTGGACGGAGAAAAATTCCTGTCCCTGCCGTCCCTGTTTGATCCTTAACATAGCTTCCGGTCACGCAGAGTGAAACGAATGAATTAGAGCCGCTTGGTAAAGTAACGCCATAAAAACAAGCAAAAAAAAAACGCCCACCGTTGCAAATGAGGAAAGCCACAAGCATTTTCATGGATTATAAATTCATGGCTAATATTGGCGTTCTTGACGGATGGAACTCTGAAGGAGCTGAGAGTAGGGGAGCAAAAAAAAGAAAAAGAAAACCCGGATTTTACATGAATCACTCCCGCGCTCTTGGCATGTTTGTGATGTGGTGGTGGCCACCGTCGAACGATTCCCGGTGTGGACGTTTAGGGGTGAGGGGAGGAGGCAAAAAAATTAAACGCGAAAGTTTGCCCTTCCTTTGAGATGTTTTGTTCTTCGGACTAAGAAAAAAAAATACCCCAACGATCGCACCGGATTTCACCCACCGAAAAGAAATTGGAGAGAGAGAAAGAGAGAGAGAGAGAGAGAGAGAGAGAGAGAGAGAGAGAGAGAGAGAGAGAGAGAAAAGTTATCCCATCTGGAATTTGAGCCTTCCCGTGCGCTCGCGGTCGAGGGGAACTAACTTTGACTCGGGGTATTTTTTTTTTTTTGCTGGAATGCAATAATTAGTATTTACATCTTTTTATCTCTAATGGCGTAATGTTTAATCTTCCTTTGGCAAGGATGTGTCGCAGCAATCCACTTCACGCCCCAGCTGTACGAACAAGCCCAGTGCGCCTCTGATGGCTGAATTGTGGTGCCTAATGACACTGGCGGCTGGTTCTTACTTTTGGACAGTTTTTGGAACGGTTTTTTTTTATCGCTCACGTTGTTCTTGTTTTCATTTTCGCCGGGCCAATCGATTGTCCATGGCGAATGGTGAGTGAGGCGAACATGGTTTATGTGCGAAAATGGATTCTGGTTCCGGTCGGAAAAAGACACCAAATGGAGCATCTCTAAAGTGAGGGGTTCGGGTGGAGGCGAAACAAGGTAATTTTAATCGAAAAAATAATTATCCTGAAAGTGTAAATTACCGCCCGCTTATCACCGGTCGAAGGCAGTGGCAGTGACAATCAGATTTACGTAGCCGTTTCTTCTTAGACGACGTGTGAATGACATGCGCCACCGCCGCGACTACAAAGTAACTCATTTAATTTTACATCTCCGAGCTGGCGCGCATTTCGTGATCGGTGTGCTCCGATTCCCGCGCCTCCCCCGGCTTGACGGTCTTCACCAATTTGTGACTCATGTCACATGTTTTATTTTTCGCATAAAGTATAAATTTTCCTTCTTTGATTTCCGTCCTGCCGGCGCGCGGGTCGATCGTTTGCGCGCACCCGTTCGGGCCATATGGGCGAAAACGTGCCGGTGCGGTGAACGCGGATGGACGCAGGCGAGACAGACGCATCACGAACCGAGCAAAACCAAGCCAAGCCAAGCCGCTACCTTTTGATCTGCGTCCAATAAATCATGCGGATAAATCTGATTTAATTGGATTTCATCTTTCTGGTCGTACAACATGTACAATAGATGAGAGGGATTTGATAAGTTTTCACGTCGCCGAGCCGCTTCTGCGCTTTTGGTGGGACGCCCCAAGACGCCCCGGTGACACCTCCGCGCCGTCCTATGCTTATCGTGCGCAACACAGAAGGCACACCGGTCTCTCCGTGATGGTGTGTCTCTCGCCCCACCCCACCCCACCCCGCACCGCTATGTGTGTCTGCTTCATGTGATGAGGCGTCGCGATCACTTCGCGAGCTTCGAAACTCGATGATTGTGGTTTGAATTTAAAATCACGATCCCCGATCCCCGTCCAATGACCGTGCGCTTTGAAGGTGAAAAAGATCGCTATCGGATGCGGGTGCGTCTTTGCGTCTTAAGACGGCTCGCCGGCCATTCCGCAGCGTCTTTTGCTCGGGCCACGGCAAGGAGATGACTCACTCGACTCCTGCTGATTGTTCGCAGACATTTTGCCGCTGCACCACACGCTTCGCAAACGTCAATAAATCAATTTTGAGAATAGAAACGCTCAAGATCCGACCCGAATTCCCATCGCACACCTTTTTTGCCTGTCGCCCCGTTTTGGGCACTATCGGGGGAGGGCGATATTGCGAAAGATTTATTTCGCACCCGTTAAAAAGTTGACCGTAGCCGACTTCGATTGATGGTCACCATTTTGAGACAGCGCTACGCCCGCTGCCCCGGTGTTTTTCTCTTTTCGATACACCCAAGTGCGACCAACAGGTTAGTGCTTCATTTACGAGCCGAAAAATTTATAATGAGAAATTTCAACGTAAATAATCAAATTTTTTTTTCTTCTGTTTCTGTCTCCTGTTCCGCGGGTTTTGCTTGCAATAGCAACAGCCTTTTCTTGTGTTGTTTCTCTTGCTCTCGCCCGTTGGAAACCGCTTGGAATTAGAAACACGAAGAGATGGTAAATTTTATTGCGACTTTAATTGAAATTCATTCACGACGGCGGGCGCGCGCGCTCGCGTTCGCACTCGTTCGGGTCCCCCGAGGTGACCCCCGGGTGTTATGTCTTTCGTCTTCAGGTCCCGGGCCAGGCGAGGCGCGAACGCAAATAGCGAAGTGTTTGGGGTAGGGAAATGGAAAATAAAATACAATCACTTATCTTCGAAAAAGATGCCAAGCCGACTCCAGCGCTAACAAGCAACCAGCCCGGGCGACATTAGCCGAAACCTATTTTTTCGATGCTTACCCAAAAAAAAAAAACGACACCAAACCACCGCAGAGATAGTACTTTCGGCGGACTGGCCGGACGGATCCGGGAGCAACGGGGCGATGCGGGCAACTAGCCAACGCGGGAAGCTATAAAAATTAATCTCCAAATGACTTCAATTGATGTATGGTGTGTAAGTGGCCCCGACTGCCTCTCTCCGGCTGTTTGCGATCCGAAGTGAAACGCTTTGAGGAGATCCATAAATTTATCTAAAATACATTAGGCAACGACCGCCGCGAGGCGGTCAAGAGCCGGCTGGCTAGTTTCGGTCGCTCGCGGAGGGGATGGAAAGGAAGTGACATTCTTCGAGGCTCGAAAACCATCATAACCATACGCGCGAGCAGCAAAAACAAAGCGAGTTAAAAAAAATAAAACACACCATTCAAAGTGTCCATCCGGGACCCGAAAAACCGGGACGCGGGTAGAGATAAAAACCAAACACCAACCAAAACCACACCGCGGACAACGATTTCTCTAAGCGTCGAAATAAAAACAAGTACTTGCTTGTCATCATAAATATATCAAAATATATTTTAAATTTAATTAATCCACACATCCACATGCATACTTTGAGAGGGTGAGGAGGGGATGCTGGGGGAGGGGAGGGGGGAGGGAAAAGAGAACGCACAAACTGACTGGCCGTCGTTAGTAAAACCGTGAGGCACCGGCCGGATCGAGACATCGAAAAGTGGACGATCGTTCCTAGGAAGTCCATAAAACTGCGCTAAAGCAACGCCAACGGTGCAAAGAGAGTAAAACAAAAGGCATCGGTACATTTACGGTGGAATTATTTCACTTCACTTAAGCACTCCCAGCAAACCTATCTTTCAGCCCCTTTTTCGCTCTCGATCTCGATCTGGAATTGAAAATGGTATAAAGATTTTATTACTCCGGTCGTTTACTGGTGGTCGTCGTTTGCCGCGGTCGCTCACTTCCTGCAACACTCGATCCTTTGATTTGGAAACCGATCTTCCCAACGGACGGGACGGTAAAACTGCTTTGATTTGGTCATCTTTCTCGCCCCATCGGCACACACACGCACGCACGGGCTGATTTACAATTTTTATGTAATGGTGTCGGTCAACAAGAAAGCACCGCTTCTCGCTCGATAGCAAACCGCTAAAATACGGTACGGTCGGATTATTGATGCCGCGCACTAGCTGTCGAACGATTTTGGGATTTTGGGTTAATTAGCTTCAGTTCTCGGTACGGATCATCGGTGAGAATAAAGCTGGGAAGGTGTTTAAAACGATGCCATTAACGGAATAAACGCATTCAGATGGTTGATGGTATGAAACGGAGCGCTATCGGTAAGTGTTTTGAACTTTTAAGGATCGTTATGGTATTATTTGGTAAGAGAATCGGTTTTCGGAAAGGATTTTTGGAGCGAGATACTAAAAACCTCCAACACAACATTCCTAACAGACTAGTATCAAATGGTCGTTTAGGTGGAAAACAAGGAGAAATCTTTATTGCTCCTTTTATACGAAGGTGTACAATGCTCCATCATGGCTCAAATATTCAAACAAGGAATTTTTCAATGTAAGGATTTCAAATCTACGGTGACCCGTTCACCATCAGCTAAAGCGCATAATTCCGTCACAAATTGCTGCATGTTCCAATCAACACTAAAACTATTTTCGCCTAATCGCACGGTTGTCACTAATTAACTAATTAGCTACGAAAGATTCCCAACCCAACCCCAACCCCATCATCATCATCATCATCATCAGAGTCAGCCCATCAGTGTTTCAGGTTTTCAAAAACTTGTCTCGAAACCGTCGAAGTCAATCGAGCCGATTACATTCAATCTTTTGTTCAAACAAACCACGCTCCCCGCTGCTTCCCTTCGCAACCTTCCCTAGCCACGGAAAGAACTTATCGTATGCGTTCCAACCTGCCAACGGAGCCGTTCGAGACGTATCGGTTGACGCCCGGAGCGAAAGCCGAAGCTAACCTGCAAAACCGCACACACAAATTAGTCTAGGTTAACCACCACAATCACAGTATCATTTTCTTGCCACTTCCCTTGGGCGTGCGGGTTCGGCCGGCAGTAGTCGACCGTGTGCAGTGTCTGTGACTGGGGCCCGGGCCAAGGGGGCGCCGAAAATCGACACCGACACGATAACGATCTTCTAATCACATTAGGAAAATTTAACCAATCTATATGCAAACAGGGAAAGTCATCGTCCAAAGTGCGCACCGTGTTCGTACGGGACGATCGTCTTACCGGGTGGTTATCGATTCCTCAGAAGCCAACGTCACATCCGGTGTCCCTTTCAACGGTTCCCCTCGCCCGTCCCCATTGCCCCCTACCGGCTGGCGTTTATCATTTGAATTTGTTTGCCGGTGCCGGTGCGCTTATGACGCTACCGCTGCTGGCGGTTTTCCTTACCACTCCAGCGTATGCGTATGTCCTCCAGCACGGGCAGGAAGTCGAGTAGGAAGTCAAACACGATGCTTAGACGACGAGCTTCTATCGATGAAATCTTCCCTTCTGTCTGTCGAAATCTAAACACTTTCCACCTCGCATCGGCACGACGTTACGCCGTCGCTCGTGCCGGTTTTCGATGGCAAAACTTATTTTTCCACCCGCAAATCTTACTCACTCAACCGACGAGGAGCCCGGCGAAGTCTCGACCGTGGCGATAGCAAAATAATCAAGGTGTTCAATTTGTTAAGAATTACTTTCCGGGACGGGAACGCGCTTGCCGAGAAAATCTGTCGCCTTTCTTCGAGGTTCAAGGTGCCTCCTCCCAGCCGGTTTGCACCAACAGGTGGTTCATTTATTGGTTCTGTCTTATTAAATTATGAAACATTGATGATAAAAGCTTTTGATAAGTGGGTTTTCCTCCTCCTCCGTCTCCATTCGGTAGCCCTTTCCATGCAACCCCATGCGTAAGACAGTGTACCGAACCGCAAGCGGAATTTCGTAAGTTTTGCTATCCTTTCGGCAGGCCTTTCGACGGGCGAACCCTTTCTTGCCCCCAGGGCGGTGGGCATGCTTTACTCATCCAGTACACACCGACGGTACACACCGTATCCGGCCACGGCATAAGACGCACTGCGAGCAAACGGTAAACTTTTCCACCTTGACGATGGTTTGGCGCGAATCCTTTCCGCGTTTTGGGCGGTGGGTGCTGATGCTTAAATTTCTCTCGCTTCCGGTCCCGTCGGGTGGTGGGGCGGGAAAGGTTCGACGCTTGTGGCAAACACCTGGTTTCGGGAGAGGAAAGCAACAGCCACCCGCTCGCGTAGAAGAAGAGCAAGTTTTCTTATGCTATTAGACACAATTTGAACCAAGATTTCTGTTTGTTGATAAAATTATCGAGTGAATTCCGGAAGAATTATTGCACTTTCATTGTTTCGCACACACGGTAATTGAATTCCGGTCGCCTGAAGCGCGGGTTTCGCTGGGGGAGAACGACACAATGAACGTGTCTTTGATGTGAGTTTGTGAAACGATCGGAATTTCATCGAATTTCATGATAAAGTGGAGCGATAATGGAGCGAAGGAATCTCGTGTGTTTATTCTCTCGCGTTCGGTCCTCCAAATACGCGGAATGCAGAAATCATTCACTATTGTTTTTAAAAGAAAAAGACAATCATGCATTTACATGCTCCTTTCGACACAAAATCCCTACGAGATGGATATTTGTTCACCGCACGAACAAACCCGGCCCATTAGGCGAAGTAAAGGGTACAAACGAAAAGAAAAAAACAAAACGAAAACAAAGCAACCCCTAATTCCCAGTCGCAAATATTAACCCTTCCAGAAGTCAAGATATCTTACCGTAGACTATTTTTTCCCCGATTCTCTCGTCGTCAGGAACGAACGTGGTGAGTCGTCTCGAAGTGGCCCACACTTCCCCTCGTTTCGGTATTATCTCTTTCCACCCCGGACGTACTGCACCGCTGCGTGTAATACCATCCGATACACGTCTGATTAAGCACGCAGCGATACTTGCCGATGGAAAAACGTGCAAATAGTAAAACCTCTCCCCCCAAAAAAAAACATCATCAACCAGAAGGAAAGTCGGTGGTTTTTCCTTTCGATAATTCCAACCCATTTTCCGAGTGGAACACGCCAGACCGGGGCAATAATTTTATATTAGATGCTTCTTCGCGTGCACGCTGCCTCCTTCTTCTTCTTCTTCTCCTCATTCACCCAACGGCTGCTTGCAAGTCAGTCCCGATCGGTGTTTAATAAAATATAGTTTCTAATGTATGCAAATTTAGTCTGTTTAATTATTAGGGATGCTTTGTTCCTTGAGCGCACAGACAACGCGACTCACTTTTCCGCCGTTTTCCTGCCGCATTTTTTTTTTGCCGTCGAAACACACACCACAGCATTCACCCCGCCCGTCCAGGGCCCGTCCCCCGGGCAGGGCGATCGTAAATTATGCTTCTCAACCCCTTCGTCTCGCGTGCGCGCGCGTGCGGGACAGCGTCGCGGGGTTTTGGTCGCGCAGCGGCAGCGCAGTGGCAGATTGTGTGGCCGAACGTACGGGCGCACTAAATGTTTATCGGCGTTTGAACAGGAAGCCGGGAGAAGATGGGATAGGAATTTTTATGGCCCTTTGGCAGCCGGTCGCTTATCAACGTTGCAGAAGACGCGCTCGATTTCGGGT
>JXWZ01002371.1:0-11914 GCA_000956215.1 Anopheles farauti No. 4 | reverse complement strand
ATTGTTTCCCTTCTATATGATAAATAAAGCAATAAATTCACACTCCTTACGTATTCAAATTCGCTTCCAAAACAATTCCACTCAAGACCGTACCTGAAATGAAACAGAGAGAAAGAATGGTATTAGCAATTGGCGGTGCAAAATCTTACCAAAACTCACACGCTTCGGCAAATATTGTGCTAGTTTGTTAACAGCCCGGCGCCTGTTGTTCGCCTCGTTATCGGCCCCGGTAAGGCGGGGCCTGCCTGCGACTACGCTTAGCCCAGCCACTCCACCACTTTGCACCATAAAATCCGGCAACTTTTACAACAATGTTGCCGAACCGCTGCGCCTCATTTCCATACACCGTTTTACGACTGTGGCCATTTCGCCGGTGCCGTTTTTGAAGGCTGTTTTATAGTTTTTGGCCAGCCGACCGGCAGCCGACGCTCCGGCGTTCGGGAAAGTTTCACGCTTACAAACTGTCGTTTTGAGTTTTTGGTCGCAAAAATGTCGTTCGAGTTGGGTCGGTTCGTCAAAATTTGATAGTTTTGATAACGGATGCAAGAATCTTCGGGGGTGCTCAACGGTTGACGGTGCGGACGTATCGTTGATAATATGTGATTTAAACTGACGATAGGTTTTTTCGGAAAGAATTTGAAGAAAACTTTATCCATTTAATAGAACTTTAAAAAAATATAGATCCTTTTTCGTAATTTTCATCACAAGTAGTGAAACCCTTTGGCACGAAACTTTTATGCAATTTTGTAATAATTTTTTTTTGTTTATATAAAGTATCACATTTAAAACGGTCATATTTTACCTCATCTAAATATTATTTTTCTCTGATTTCTTGCAATAAAAAACGTACCATTTCCTTGTTATAAATCTGCAATAAATCTTCACCTTGAGATGGGTCAGTAGCTCGAGCACAAAACAGTTGAGGCAGCTCTATACGCAGCGATAGCTCTTTATTGGAGCTATAGCGTTAGCTTGGAGCGATAGAGATAGCACGGAACGATGAAGATATCACAGGAAGATAGAAGTAGATCTGTTTTATACGTGTCTGTTTGATACCTCTTTTCGGAGGCTAATTAGCTTCATAGTAGTAGTGTACGTTCTGAGACAATTTTCTAAGAAATTTTTATTTTACAGGGTTTGTGTGTAGAGAATAAGAACATTCTATTTTGCTTGCCTATAAAGTCAAATATATTTTAATTTCCTTCGCAATATTTTTCAACACATCAATTGAAACACAATTTGATTAGGATGCTTAAGTCAGATCAAACGCTATTCCCGTGATTCAAAATTATTTTATAATATCTGAAACACTTAGTATGCAAGACTTGTTTGCTTCAAACCTTGCAGAAAGTATACGACAGGAAATGCCTAACACATATGCAGAATCAAGTATATGGCTCGTACATCTGATATCAGGCTGGTATATGCGTTACAAAGTGTGAGTGAGAGTGCGCCCAGTACGCTTAACGGATCGATTGAGGTAGCTGTTTGCGCTCCCGACCCAACACTTCTTACCAGTTTATCAAATACCGATGGATCTAAAGGAACCTATTCCCTTTACAGCAACGAAAAAACACATTAGTTAAGTTTTTTGCACCCCATTCCTTCATTAGCACGCCGTTCGGTTATCTCCTCCGTCATTGTCTTTGATAGTCACTCAAAGAAGAAGCCAGTTTCCTCGTCGCAGAACTTTCCGTCCATAACGAGTTTGTGAAAAAAAAAACGGAAGCCCTACCCAAACTGGTGCGTGATACGGCCGCATGATAACTGTTCGAACTGCGTGCGTTCATGTTTCGTTTTTTTTTTATTTAGTGCCAGTGATTTAGTCGGTAGCCAAAATAATAAAACAAAGAAAGAAAGAAAAAAACCTCAGAAGCCATTAGCAGACGCACCTTAAACGCAACCGAACCGGAAATTTTGGATGCCCGTTGCATGCCCGGTTTCTTGCCATAATGAAGCCTTTTTTTTTGCGTCGCCGTGTGGAAGCAATTTATAAATACAGTTTACATTACAGCGAGCGGAAGAAACAGCGGAAGGAACTGATTGGGCGAATGCGATGAGCCTCGAATTCGGTGGGTGAGCGTCACAATAAAACGTAATTTTATTTTATTTTTTTATTTTTCTTGGAAACTTGCTAAGGAATGTCTATCAAACTATCTGCCCAGGGACTTCATTTCCTCCCCCAGTCGGTTTGTGTTGACGGTTTCCTCGGCAAACATGGTACCAATTTTCCATAGTAAACTGTGTTTGCAGGTGATAGCCATCTTTCTCAATCACTGGAAGGGATTTTTGCAGCAGAAATTAGATTCGTCGGGCTCCGGTTCGTAAGTGTTCGAGTTTAGGAGTTTGAAAATGAAATGATTCGTTTAAAGATGATTGCCAACACGTGCCGCAATCAATTCGGTCTGGTTGTTTGTATTTGTGAACCTTTTTTTCTTCTACGTGCTGGAAAACTGTCGCTAGCATTATTATGAATCTTGCGTTTGATTGTGCTATGGAGAGAAGGGAAGCTAATATAGTTGACAACTGATAAATTAGAGTGATTTTCTGAATAGAATGCTGTTCATTTGCCCAAAATGTAAGTTGCTTTTTAAGATTCCTTTTTTTTTGTTTCAAAATTTCTAGATAATCATTTATTTTTCTTTTAATTGTTTTACACACAAATTGTAAAAAAAAAAAATATTAAAAATTGAGCAACAGATAACAAATAACACTAAAACGTATTTAAAAACACCAACGACTTTTTTAAGTCATTTAACTGAAATTAACCGAGTGGAAATGTGCGCATTCGTGCTTCCTTCGCGCTTGTTTGCGACGGTCTTTTGCGTCTTGTTTGATAGAATTTACGGTTTAATGTCTTTTTTCGCACTCGTCTTGGCTCTCAGACAACCGACACTCGTAAATTCTGCTCACCATTCTGGATGAAGCGTTATGAATGTTCTTCCCTTTTTTTAAATATTCCGTTTCTTTCAGCAAGCTTCACTTCAATGTAAGATAGCAAACGAATCACTCCAATTTATTCCTGCCGAGGCAACGAACGAGGTTTAAATGATGAAAGTAGTAAAAGCAGCCCGGCAAAGAGGACGGCATGGGTGGACGGAAGAGGAAACCCGTCGTCCGGAAGGATTTTCCATCCCGATGGACGAACCGATCTGAGGAAACCAGACCAGCCGTTTGAAGATGCGGATACGTAAAACACGGCACGCCACGGCCCAGGATCCACAAGATGATGGCAGTGCAAAACGGGGAAAAGGATTTTCACTCATGCGTGGACGTGAAATGAGTCCCAGCCAGCGTCAGGAAAGGCAGCTGGCACACCGGTTTTATTTTTTTTTTTTTTTTTGGGTTTACTAATGAGATTGCTCACTTTTGCTACTGGGGAGAGTAAACTGCTTTGAAAAAAAAGCTTGGAAACGTTCAATCGGTATGTATGATTTCACTGGTGTGTAATAAATTTGTAATATTATGAGAAATATTTAATTCAAATCATAATGCCACCAATGCTGAATTATCATTGCAGTAAAAAGTGAAGGAAATTTTTTCGTAGAAAAGTATCATCTAAACATACAGTCAATTCTACTTGCTCGCGTCGTATCTTCTTGGACTCAGCTCACCGTTGTGCATTGCGATGGCTTCCATCCACGCAACAACAACAAAAAAACAAACCTGGCATAAAGCAACGGAAAGCACTTTCCATTGTTTACTCTACTAATGGTATTTTTTCGACGTCGGCTCCTACGGAAGCACATAATTAAGACGGCAACGGGAAGCACACTTTCTTTCCCGCTGTCCCTTCGTGCTTACCGCCAACTTTGCACGCATCAAAAAAAGCAGTTTGTACCCGCCGGAGTGGAGCAGACGGTAAAGGAAAGGCTACTAATGCGAATCGTGCAAATGGAACCCAACCACAAATTCGTTTTTCATGAAAGCTCATGGGTGACGGGGAAATCGGTTACGCTGGAATGCGCACGAAGAAAGGATGAACTTGGTTTGGAGAGTGAAAATTTTGAAGGATTTCCTCAGATGTGATAACCCTAGCATAGAAGGGGAATAAATTTGGATTGAAGTTTATTAGTTTTAGTTTGATGAACTTGTTTTTATTTTATGTTATTTTTATTTATTTTTCATTTTATTTCGTCAACGACTAACGATTAAAAAAAAATTAGTTTTATACTGAATAATAAACTTGAAATAAATTCATATATTGTTGGTGGAAAAAAACACAATTGTTACAAAAACCATTCCTCGATTGAAAACACAAAAAATCGAAGAACAATTCAATTTTAATTTATGCTCTCATGTAAATAATTCTCATTAAGTAAGCGAACCAAGAAAATTCATTCAGCTTCGATATGAAGCCCGAGAACTGAAGGTGAAATATGGCTTTATTATACGTTCCTTCCACTTTCCGGACGCTATTTGTTTTCCCTCATCTTGAGCCGTCCCGTCTCGATAAGGCCAATCACGCCAAAACGACGGGAAAAGACAATTCGTTTAAGGTGATTTATCACCTTCCGCCCGCCCGGCTTATCATGCACGCATACACACCCACATCGCGCGGGGTTTTTCTTTCGCGTTATCCACTGCGAATAAACTCTGCAACCGGGTCGGGTTTCCCAAGAGTTTTCCCGTATGGAACGGCCCGATACGGGACGAGACAGGTTGATAAACAAATTGTCTTCCCCATCGGAGGAAAAGTCGTTGCCACGATTGGCAATGGTGAAGCGGATGGCGAAGAATTAGAATGTAATTATGACTCTAATGAATTGCAATCTATTTCCAATCTCGTCGTTCTCGATTTTCTCGTCGATTCGTTTTCGGAGCGTCGCTTCACTTCTTGCCGGTGCCGGTGTTTTGCATATCGCACGAATCTGCACGTGTGGAAAGCGTGTGGGCGTGTGGGCGTGTGGGCGTGTGAGCGCGGGTGTATTTATCAATCAAACCGTGTATGAACAGGAGCTGCTTGGTTGGGCTGGCATTCCGATGGGGAAAAAAAAACAGCGTTGTACCCAAACCCCAACTCACTCGAATTCTCATCGAAGCGCGTCCTGTTTTAATTGGATCGAGCGAGTCGGGAAATGGGAAAGGCGTTTTCCTTTTCCAGCTCTACCGAACCGAAGCGTGGCACGGCTTATGCGAGGTGGCTTCGGTTCCCAACGGGCCATGTTCTTCGCTTACCTTTCACCTTTCAACTCTTTCAGAGCAGTTGCCTTTCGGAGGCGAGGTGGCAGAGAAATGAATCGTTTCTAAGTGGCGTTGAGCCCGTTACCGTTTTCATTCCTAATTTCTTTCTGTGACAGTTTCATTATATCTGCCTGCGGGACCACCAGTCTACGACCTCGTAGTCGCCCGAGCCATTCTTCAAGGGCAGGTGATGTATCTCGGGGTTTTTGTCCGGATCATTAGAATGGAGATGGATTATTCATTGTTAGCAGCACGCGTCTTGGTATAATTCAATGTAATTAAATGGTTGGCTTGTTAAATTGATTATCATTTTTCTCGATATAATTTTTTTAACATCTTAGAAAGAAAATAAAAACGAAGGCAATTGATTTGGTGTTGAATTCTTTACCTCTTGTATAAGCGCATCACATTTTACTCGATTGTTTGGTTGATATAAGGTAAGAAAATGTAACTCTTTAATTTAAGCCCTTCTTCTCATATAAACACACGTTAAGAAGCGAACAAAAACCACGAACACGTACTAAAATCAAATGACATTCATTTTCCTAGGAATGAATAATTCCAAGTACCTCCATTTTCATCGCCCTAACGTGACCCAATAAAACGATTAAGATGATTTGGTTTTTTACTGCCTGTTTCTTGCTTCATTGCCCAATGCATTAGCCTTCTCGTAAAACAACCTTTTTTATTGGCGCTTAAGACGCGCCCAACGGAATGCATTGATGAAGGCGAGGAATGTTAGCCTACACGGGCAGAATTATTTCCTTCTCTTCATTAAGCCTTCTGATGGCACTCACACTTTGTCTAATGAACTGACCGGATCGATGGAATTCAAATACGGTGACAAAACGCATCACGATTCTGTGTTCGTTACGGAAAATCCATTTAGCTATCAATTGAGGATGAACAGTTTCTAAAATGCTTGCTTCAAAATATTAAATTTGCCTATTTATTTATTGTTTTAATATTTTATTTACGAAATAACTTCGTTAGATACCATTTTCGTATTTTTCGAACAGGCTTTTGCCTGTGTAGCGTTTTAAACAGCAATTTTTGTGTGTTAAAAATGTTTTCAAAACGCTCTTAACAGCCACTCACAAGCAGAGTTTACTCAGCCGCTTTCAACCACTTAGCTGGCTACCGTTTCGGCTGGCATTATTATCCTGTCTATCTTCACTTCCTTATTTACACTTGCCGCGAGAAGCTGACGAATAACACAGCTCCTCATCGCGTGCATTTTCATTGAACCAACTCGTTGGAAGCAGGATTTTTGCAGGTTCGTTCGGTCCTGCAAAATCTTTCACTCGACCGAATCCAGACCAGCCAGACGACGTACCTGGATGATCCACTCCAGACGGGGGCGATTGCAACCAGTGTTTTTGACCCCCCTTCTCCCCCTTCAGCCCCCCACTCCCGCTCCCTTCTCCACTTTTCTCGCTTCGAGTGCGATTTTTCCAATCATCAGACCAGCCAACCAACCAAAGCTCGAACGAAATCGATGAACGAACGTGTCCGGGCTGGCTTCATTCGTGGTTGAACTTTGTAACCAAACCTAACAGGTGAAGCTGCGAACAGGGCTGCGTCAGAACGCAGAAACGGACATTGAAAGTCTCGTCGCGCTGCCGGGCGGCTTTCTTTATTTTCTGTTTCCGTAAAACCCTTCAACGGGATGGGGATTTTTTTTTTGGAGTCGTTCTCTCGTCACAGTCTGGCGAATTTTGGAGGATGGCACGCAGTTGCAAAGGTAAATAGAAGCCGTTCGAGGGGTGTTGTTATTGATTAAAGTATTTGCAACGCAACCGTACTGTTTTGGATGCAATTTTTAGGCTTTGAAATCGATATTAGTATATCTGTCCTAAGCTAGGTAATATTTTTACGCTTCTATTTGGTTATATAAAAATTACAACATTTTTAAGACATTTAAAAATTTGTAGGAGAACGCAGATTTGGCTTTAAAAATATACAATTATTTACATTGTTGGTGATTTTTTTTTTCACAAATTGGTGTCATGAGGAAATTCTGCTACATTTTCTGAAATGTTTCTGAAAAATTTCATAAATCCCTTTGCCCAACATAAAAACCGCATTATATTCAGCATTATATTCCACACATCGATTATCGGTCGGAAACACATCACCGCAGCGGCAAACGGATGCTAATTAAATGAACTCATCTTTGGCTAATTTTATTGAAAATTGTTTACGGCCACAGAAACATTTCGCTTCCCGGCTTGTCGTCTTGCAGAACTTTCCCCGTTTCTCCTGGTGAACTCGCCGCCTCTTGGATCCTACCGTACCGTGCCGGTGGAAGCAATTAAAAAGTTTCGAACGAATTTCTCTCGTTCCTCGCCTGCCGTATAAAATCCGCTGCTCCGCTGGCGATAAGCGCAGAAAGCTGCAGGAAATTTCCAATGCATCAAACTCGCTCATATTAAGCCACAAATTGAGGTGCCGGGCGCCTTTCTCTCGTGGATGCTGAAGTTTCCATTTTCCGGCTGACTGGCTGGTTTGGTAAGTGGAAAGTTTCCCATTGCGAACGACCGGGTTTTCCCCGTTCAATCGATTGGCTTTAGGATGCGGGGCGGATTGGTGGCGCTCTTGTTTGTTGGGATGATCAAATTAGGCGCTTGGCTACTAGCGGGCAAGCAACCCCAAAATGCTTACGATCGAGTTAGTATTGAGATCGGTTGGCACACAAAAAAAAACCCCAACCGAACAAGCATTTTTGAACGGAACACATTTTTTCCTGCACCATCAAAGCACCCTTAGATGAGGACCTTTTCAGCTTTTACCAAACCTCACAGTACCATCAGATATGCCATTCCGTAAGCGCAAGTCCCGTGTAACTTCGCTCCGTTCCGATCGATTGTGCCGGGCCAGTAACGGGCGAAAGGCACGGGCACGGGCGGGCCAAAGCATTCAGCGAAAGGCAATAAATCATCGCATTATAATCATGAATTCATAATGATCTAATAAATTTCGATTATTTTCATAAAAACGTCAAATAAAATATATCTACTTTCAGTTTCGCCGCCTTTTGGATTGGTTTCATTTTCTTTTTTTTTTTTGCTGTGCGCTCTACGACTCTTTTTCTGACCCCGGGTAGCCGCCCGTTTACTTTTGCAGCCTCATCACATACTCGTGGTTGGTCGGGTTGGAAAAGCTTTTTCCCGGGAAAAGTGGCACTCCAGCCGAGCGCGGTATGAATGAATCGAATTTTAACGCCACACAAAAAAAGAGACAATCGCCGTGGTGCAGAAAGTTTTTGATCTGAATCCGATGAGAGCACGCAAAATCTATCCCATGAAATACTCGGAAAAGGCTTTATGGCGATGATTTATAGCGCAAGCGAGCACTAGAACTGGGGGTTTTTCTTCGAATTTAAATTAAAATTTTATTTAGAAAAGATAAAATACCTACATCCAAAACTGAAGCTCCACAGCAACGAACAAATTTTCAACAGAAAACAATCAAACAAGTAATATTTAAGGAAAACTACTCAAAACACATATTTGTGTGAAAATATTCCTGCAATCGGTTTTTACAAGTAATTTCTCGTCTTCCGCTCAGAACCAACCTCATTTTGCTAAGAACCGAAGCGACCAGCCTCGAAGATCCCCTGGTAAGGCGATGTGACAGACACGATAGAGTCTCCACTATCCTTCCCCATCCCCACACGCACCCACTCCCGCGCTCGCGGGTTTGGAAAGTTGAAAATAGTTTCCTCCATTACAAAACCTGTCAGATAAGGACGTAAGCGAAAGATTTATACGATTCTCACAAGGTAAGCTGCCGTGGCCGCAGTAGTTTAGTGCCGAATGAAGTGATAAGCGAACACGGAACATTTCAAGTCCTTTCCAGGGAATGAGTAGTTGTATGTGTGTGTGTGTAAGTGAGCAAAATGGCAGGTGATAACCGTTGGTGATGATGACTTCTGTAGAAGAAAGTTAAGATTTATCGATGATTTCGATCGACGGCTGACTGAGATGGTCGTTTTTAGTAGCTTTCACGATAGAAAAGGAGCACTTGGGGTTGAAAATTTCTGAATAGTTACAACCGCTTAACATTGTTAGTCTCTTGTTCTTGTTTTATAGAGATATTTAAAACAATATATTGAATACCAATATAAGGACGACTAGTATTAAAATAAGTTCTATTGAAATGTTGTTCAATATTCAGAAATTCCATCTTCTTTGGAATAGGAAATATACTTCCCTTAAAACATTCTCAAAAAAATTATTTACATTTCATTCGTAAAAAAATCACACAATAACAGACGTGTTGCATATTATGACATACTTTAATAATTGCCATGCAAAATTAAAACATTCTCGAATGAAATAAGTTCTTCTCCGCGATGATACACTTTTCTCACAATATTCCTCCGTACCGCAACGATGTTCATTTCGCACGAACCTGCTTACAACTGACGAGACATAAATCGCCATCTTCGAGTCTTCCGGTTGGAAAACGCGCTCGTTGTCAGCCTGTCAACTTGGAAAACAATTACCAAACAGGTGGCGTATCTCATCGTGCCGCTTTGTGGGGACAATTATAAAATAATTAAATCCAACAAATTGGTACCTTCGTCATCCGAGTGCCGGGCGTGTGCAAAACGCATCGTTTCCCGGGGGCTGCAGAATTGTTGGCGAGCACATTTACCTCGCCGCTCCCCGTCGCACCGTTTCACTTGGGGCCCATCGGGAGGGCAATATTTGGGTGTAATTAGAAATAAAATAAACCCTGCACACGGCGAGATGTCTTGTGCAGCGTCTCAAGCAGCAACACTTAATTTTCCATCACATTTGGCTCGTACCGTTTGCGATTACGATTGTGAACGACGGTTTTGGGGGAAAATTTCATTTCCAGCGGTATGGTAAAAGGTAAAATAGTGAGCATCTTCACCGCCGGGAACAATGCACACGCACTCGGGGGGAAACGAAGCTGCGGTGCTGGTTTTACGCAACAGTTTATGTTGACGTAGTAAAAAGTGCTCCACGTTTGAGAATTTGCAATCAAATTCTGTTTAACATATCGTAAACGACGCTAAAATGAAGAACAATCAGCGTGAGACACACGAGTGTTAAAGGAAAAGCGGTGGCTTAAATGCGATGGGATTGTTTTCCGGTATTCCACTCAATTCCCTGTGGCTTCAAATCTGAGAAGAAAATCAACTAAAGGAGCCGGTTTAATCAACTTTTGATTACATGTTGAACGCGTGATTGTCTGGTTTTTGGAACATTTGATCAAATTAATCGTCGTTTCAAACGGTGGCGGTGGCTTCATCGCTGTTATAAAACGTTTCTGCTGCGGATGTCCTCAAGCAAGGGGGATGACTGTGTCACGCCGTTTCTTGTAATTGATCACTTACACATGTTTTATTTTCACCTTCCGCTGAGCTGTTTGCTTCCACGTTGCATGCGACCGCACCGCAGGCCTCAGTTTTGGACGGTTTCAATAGAATTCTCATCGAAATACACTAAAACCCGCCCAAAACTAACGCCCACGGTGGTCGTGTAGGATGATGCAGCTGTGAAACCAATTAAATCGTCTGGAAACCGAAACGTTCACGTATTTTAACCACAAAAATGAAAAAAAAATTAACTTATGAGAAGTTTTTGAAAACATTAAATTCAATCGTTTGAATTCTGATGTCAGCTAAAAAATGTAAAAAATATCATTTTTGGCCAAAAATTTATGCTTCAACGTTTCCATAAAAAATAAACAGGAATTTCGGTACGTATTTTTCGTAGCACAGAATTTCAGTATTGGCAAGTGTGCAGATCATTCTTTCGTCACCATCGTCCTCAACATGATTTTCACAACTTATTCCATCCAAAAGTTAGCTTCTCCTCTTTTGCCACGAGAACGAAAAAAATGGGTTTGCATCTTCGCTCCTGACAGACGTACGATAAGACGTGGTGCAGCTGTTGCTGGGAAGCTACTTACTCAGGTATTAAAGTTTTCTTTATAAAAAAAACGCAAACATGACTGACTGCCACCGAATGCAATTCGCTCTCGAGCAGGATATGTGGGGCGGGAATCAACCGTTCCCTCCCTTCGACCGGTGCCTTTTGGTGGTGTACGGTTCAGTGGAATTATGTCATACCGACCGAGTGCTATATTTCTTACACGACAAAAAGGACGACGAAGTAACCCAAAAAAAAAAAAACACACACCATTTTCGAGTAGCTATACTCAACGTTCGAGACACCTGATCCCCTCACCTGACGCAAGTGCAAGCCGGTGTAATCAAACATTCGAACACACTGCACTGCTCGAGTGGAAGCGTTCTCGGGCGCAAACGGAAACCGCGTGCATGAAAGTCAAAGTAAAAGCTTTCACCGCTCGTATCAGTTACCTTTTTCGGTGCAGCTTTCCGGACGCGACGTGCGTACACAGTTTTCGGTTGAGATGGGTGAGAAAAATGTTGCTACGATACAGATGGTTTTTTTTTTTCGTTTCACCCGTAAGTGGCAGAAGAGATTTAGCTTCTAACTGGGGTAAAGGGAATTTCAGAGACTTCGGAAAGCTTTTAACATTGCGAGAGAAGACATTTTGTGAGTTAGGCGTGGTTTAACAAAGGATTTTTTTTTTCATTTATTATGTTGTTTTTCGTCTTGGGTTCGATTTTTGTTCATACTCAAACTCACAGATATGAAAATGAAAAGAAAAATCTGTTGGCCTAGATTAAAGATTCCGAAAGGGTGCGAGTAATGGTAAGTTAAAA
>JXWZ01002366.1:0-106369 GCA_000956215.1 Anopheles farauti No. 4 | reverse complement strand
GAGAGAGAAGGATGGAAAGTGGTTGGACCGTTTTTCCGCTACGTCATGGCATGAGATAGGTTGCTTGTCGTGTTTCCAATTCATTCCTTTTTTGGTATACTCGAATATTCAACCGGTTGTGTGTGTGCAGCTGTGTTAAACCTAGTCTACAGTTTGGAATCAGTTTTAATTGTTTCTAGAACAGATAGCTTTACCAAAATTAAGATTCACAAGAAACCTTTCATATTTGGAATCAGAATTTCAAGTGCTTTTATATTAAATTGTAAACAATCAATGCGCTAAACTATGAAATAATTGTGAACGATAACAAAATGGGGATTTGAAGTGAATTTCAGCAGAAAAAAAATCCCCAAACATTGTATAGAGAAGGCCCCAACCAAACAGAAACTTCATCGCCTGTGCTACTCAACATTCTACGGAAGCGTAGGAAATTGGCTGGAACCGGCTAAAGCTCGTCTGCATGATGATTTTATACGCTCACCAACCATAAACACAACACACATACAATAACACTCACTTACAAAAACCCAAAGTGCGTAAATCGTTGCCGGCACACGCACCACTCTCTATCGCCGGCCAGAAATGCCATGTAGACGCACAAACAAACAAGCCCCGAAATCAACGCACACGCAATTTTTCGACGCCGTTGGAGCCCATCCAACGATCTCTCTCGCACACAGACGCACATACCGGCGGCAAAACCAGCGAAACCACCGCGGGACGGAGGGTACATGCGAAGCGGCGATGTGGCAGCAAATCAACGCTATAAAACGAGGCCCGAGAATAAAGAAAAAAAAAGTACCAAACATCAACGTAAAAGCCAAACCACCAAATGTTGCACCGAACTAACACAAACACACGGACGAACGCGATCGAACCGAACGAAAACGAACGAAACGCGTACATTTGTGCAGAATTGACTAAAATAAATCTTTCCGTACTGACCCTGAACTTGACTTGCTGCTCTCACGGCGATGTTGCTGCGTTCACGTTCACGCGCGCGTTCCTCCAGCTGCTTGCTGCAGCCACCCCGAAAAATCATCCGCATTGGCCAAAAGACACACACACACACTCACACACCTAAATCGGGGGAAGTTCTCCCTCTTGCGTCTGCACAGCACCACCAGCAGTGCCAGCAGCAGCAGCGTGTTTGATGCAGACACACCGTCATTTTCATGGCCAAAGCGAATTGCAGTCGACGCGAAAGCGGAGATGGATGTACAATTTCGCTGACAGACACGTTCGCCCCAAAGCATATTTGCTGTCGTTCTTGTCGAGCCTATATTTAGACGGGAATCTATTCGGTTTTGGTCGTTTTGAACTGTTTTAGGAACCCATTGTGTAACATTTAGTTGCATGCTACATGCATTTTTGCTATCCGTGCTCGGTGTAATGCATCCACCGCGCTCTCATTACGATCGCATAAATCATGCACCCCACACTTCATTCCTTCCCGGTGTGGCGGTCTAAACATACAAACACAAACGTGTGGCTTGCGGTGCGCGTCGGGATTAAATAACACTTGCAACAGTGTAGAAGATGTGGTGTGGTGGGCCGGATGTTGTAGATCCATCTCTGGGCAACAGAAGAGCGAAGGTAAGGGCGTGAGAGAAAATGAGAAAACAAGCGGCACATTTGACTGATCCGCCACTGTACAACAGCAGATGCTGTTTTGGGGATGGTTGTGCCAAATGCAATGTGCAACGCGATCAAGCCTACCCTCAAACGAATACTGCTACCGTGACACGATGTGATAATGGCAGGGGAAAGGAAGGAACCATACTCGCCCCGTCCGAACCAATGCCGTATTGACGTCGATGATGCGACGCCGTCACAGTCCAACGAATCAGTCATGCATAAAATTGAAGCACAATTATCACGAACAAGCAAATTGACACGGAACGGATTGGTTTATCGTCGAAAATCGTCTCCATTATGTGTGTGTGTGTGTGTGTGTGTGTGGGGTTTTTTTTTGAGTGTTTGTGGAAGCGGAATCAGTTTAATTTCCAACCACCGAAACAATTCCAGAAGCAAAAGAATGCCACAATACAATGGACCTTTTAATGGCTTGAATGTTTATTGGAACCCCATTTTTTATTGTCTTCATCCTCATAACACCGGGCGATCGTCGGTGGTGTGCTACTTCCACTCCGGTGCAGTAACCGACCACACGAGCTGCATCATGTCGCTAATGAGTCAACTCACCCACTCACAGCGATGGTGGCGTTGCACGCGTTGATCGGCAAACTCGCCATTGTTTGGCGCACAAGTGATCGCACAGGGGTGATCGACCTGTCTTCGTCAAATTTGACAGTCTCATCCGTCAGTGGTGACGGTGATGATTTTTGAACCGTAAGTGCTTGGTTGGTTGGAGCTGATATGCTAACGAAGTGCAACCAAATTCGTTGGAATGGTGGACTTGCTTGTGTGTGAGCGTGCTTTATTCCAAAAGTGCTTGGGTACAACTTTCATTACACATAGTTTTTTTTTTGGGTGTATTAATTGATACTTGAATAAATGATAAGTACTTATAGCACCCAATATTTCATTTTAGTATGGCTATAACAATAAGCATAAGCCATTGTCAATTCAAATTTCTTAAAAATTGTAAATTGTACACAAAAGTATATAGTTTGTAACAAACGATTCCAAAAAAATATATATGAAAAAGTTCAAATTAAAAATTAATGTTATACACATTCTAATACAAATTTATTTTCAACGAAAAGGAATACACCAGAGAATATCTAGCTTATATTCTAGCACAAAAACGTGCAACGCTTGTATGTTCTCCTTCGGTTTGTAGTGCCGCACAATTTTGAGTAACTATATATTTACCCTTATTTTATTTTTTATTTCGATTGGTTAATAAAAAAATACATGGAAAAAATATTATATTTTTAGACATTGTTCAAAAACAAGTTCGGTTTCATGTATTGTTATCTATTTTATTTTTGATTAATGTCGAATGCTATTTTATCCATAATTATCTGAATACTGATTTTCATCTTTTGATACTACGTTGTCTTGTACAATAAACATTTCTTGGCAGCAGGAGGTAGTCCTAATTGAATTTAGACATTTGCTCTCTCTTGTATCGCGAAGTACACATGACTTTTTATAATTGATGGTATGAATTTGGCTTGTATATAACATAGATTTTGAATCCTTGTTCAATTGTATGAGAGATTATATGATTTTGGCTACCAAATAGTCTCGATATTCAATCCATTGCATGTTAGATAGCCCTCTTCTATCGCCTATAGACGATCATTAGCATGAAATGTTATTCACATTTTTTCACCCGTGGTTGAATAATTCTCTTCATCGGTGTGGTAAGTATTCAATGTAGTAGAAGTAGTATAACCGCAATCCCATGTAGGGCATAGTTCCCTGGCAAGGAGTGACTGATCCGATAGAGTGGGGCAAATTAATCTATTTGTCTATACCAGAAACACCGCTTCGACCGCGTTAGTTATTACACCACACAAAGAAAACGAATAAATATATGTATCCTTAAGAATTGGCGCTATATCTAACTGTCGTCCTGAAATTAGTATCAGAAATTTTTTAGAAGGTATAAACCTTTTAAAATCATTTTAATCTTCCAGCCGCCACCAATTAGCTCCATTAACAAAGCAAATGTCCATTTCCAATGCGCATTCGGCTGAAGTATCATAAATCATATTGCAACACATTAAAAACACCTTCCGTTTTATATAGCACAGCGTTCGATTAATAATTCATATCCTCGCTTCAGCGAAAACATTTTTAATGTCCCGAAAAATCACCGAATTCGGTAATTTAAGCAACATATTAAACCTTTAACAGGGTCCTATGATGGGCACACAGACACACACACAGTTTCGAACTGCGGACAGAAGCATGTGCGTTGACGCCGTGGCATTATTTAACTCACGTTTCCCCCATTTACGAGTGTGGCCCGATAGCCGCGACCGGTTCTTCAATCGCAAATGCGGCGGCGCGATATTCCTGTTTTCGCAAATCCATTCGCGGAGTTGGTCGAAATTTTTGCACGCTTTCGTGCGTCTTCGGATGAGGTGGACGCAGCAGGACCTGTACAGCCCGGAGACGTGGCGGCATCGTAAAATTGTTCTAACCATTAAACAGCAACAGGGGGAAGACGCGAACGAAAACTACAATCCCAAGCACTCGCACAAATGCGTTCCGATAATGTGCATTTTTTGTTCGTTGCTCGATACGGCAGGCAGACAGACAGGCAAAGGTACAAGAGCGAGGGGAGATCGATCGTAAAAAGTGATGCAAATCAACTCAGCAAAGCAGGCACCTCCTACGCGCAGAAATGTGTCGGCCCACCCACCCACGCGCTCAAAGAGCCCGAACCACGATCTCGCAAAGCTAACGACAGCAAAACGTCAAACCGATCCCTATCTGTCAGGTCAAGCCTGCGCGGACGCTCGCGTGTCGCTGTTATGGAGCAGCAACAGCAGCCTTGCAAAGCAACGAGCAACTTTAGAGGAACCATAACCATTTTACGATCACCGAGCTACGTGTGGCTACTTTGATCGTTGATCGTACCGAAACGACCCTCACCTTAGAATGTTGAGCTGTTGGCCGGAGCAAGGATGACGAATACGCGCGTGTCCTTTTTGTTAACGTTTTTCAATTTTTAATTGACATTTAATTAAAATGCAACGATTAATTTGCGAATCGGGCGTATGTGTGCGCAGAAGATAGTACTCGCCAAGATTTGAAGACAGCACGGCGAGACAAAACAGCATGAGCGGAGTCATAAAATGGAAGCACTTTTCAACCCGTTGAACCATCTTAACACTATAAGAACCGAGTGTAGAACTGTACCCATTCACATCAGAGACGATTTGTTCAACTGTTAATTGCCGAAATTTAACCAAGCTGGCAATTTTCAATGTCGTTGTAAGTGTACAATTACAAACTTATATGTATTTTTGTCTAATTTAATCATTTACTGTATTACTGCTTATATATAAAAACGTAAGATTTTTCAATTATTACATCCGATATACTTTTTAAACTGGTATAAAGTAACAAGACGGTCTAAAACAGATACCAAAACGATTTTCAGATTAAACAGATTTTGCAAATGAACGTATGTAGCGGATTCTTCCACTCTATCGGATCCACAATCCCATCTGGACCATTTTCTCCTAGCTTGAATAGAATTAAAAATTAAAAAATTAAAACAGCACCAAAAGGCTCAATTTCAAATTCTTTTTAAAATTTGAATTTGGAATGCCATTCAAACCATAAAAAATGTCAAAAATTCGAAAGCCAAAAGCCATAAAAGTTACAAAATAAACAAATAAATGTAAAGAGCTTTATTTTCGAAAATGATGTAACGGGATTGAAAAATTCTTCCGAGGCTAGAGATTTCCTCTCTAGAAAGAGAAAATCTCTTTATTATTTTTCTTTTATCATTCCGAAGATACTCCAAAAACCGTCAAAATAAACACTTGGTCGTCATAGTGTCCAAAACCTTCTTCAGGTTAGCTTAATCGCAGCATCCGTCGTTTCGTTCCAGCGTTTAAACTATGTACGACACAACAGGTACAATAAAAACATACCTTTCATCATAAAAACGACCACTAGAATGCATCGGCCAGTAAGGAGCGGTTAAAGGAAGAGGGAGCGTTCTCTCGCTATATGCAAATCATCTAGAAATCGTTTAAAGTATTGTTTTTTTGTGGTACTCGCTGCTCTTGCAAACTAACGACCGACGAGGAGGATAAAAAAAAATTTCCGAAAAATGAAGTACCACAGCCGCACATGCAGGTATGTTCTGGTGTACTCAGTGCCAGCGCCGAGATCCCGTCCGCACCCGTCCGCGATCCTTCCAAATTTAGCGGACTGAGTCCCGGAGCGGCAGACAGCCGTTGCACTACTCGATAACTGCAATAAATGCGCGTATGACGCTTTCCAGACCCCCAAAAACCTTCACCCAGGTGATTGAACCAACCACCGTGCCGTGGAGAGGAGGTGGAAGCAATATTTTTTGCTCCTTTCAAACGAGAGAAGATTGTTCGTGATTTATTCTTCATCTTTTTACTGCCTATACCAGAACGTGCCATGGACCTCTTGTGGCTGAGAACCCGGGTGAGAAAGAGAGAATCAGGGGTTTTATTCTTCATTACGTAGATTTTTTGCTTGCTATTGTTGGTGCTGTTTTGTTACTTAATTTTGTTTGGTTCCCTGTCAAGTTGTTTTATTACTGTCCTACCCCACCACCAGCACCATATATCCACATACTCAGCCCAAATTCAAGCCAAAAACCAAAAGCCAAAATTCTACCCACCACCTCGTTTCCATATGCGCCGAGTGAAGTGCGCCGGGGAACTCGCCGAAATTCGATGGCGTCGACGGGGATGACTTGATGATGATGGATTTTTCTTTAATTTTTGCACTTCCCCTCACACCCCCGTTTCGCATTCGCAGTGCAAAAAAAAGAACACTTTTGTTTAGTTGCTTCGTTTCTTTTTTGCTGTTGTGCCGTGCATTTCCGCTTCCAACACAGGATGGAGAAGGTAGGATGCAATATAAATTACTGACGTGCGACTTGCAACCGCAAGGGTTTGTTCTTTTTCCCTCGTTTTTTTTTTATTGTTACTCCTTGGAGGCACTCCGTGCAGCTAACGTTAACTCTTATGGAAAGGAGATGAGGAGATGCTCTCTTGATGTCTTCACCGAGTGTGGAGTATGTTGCGAAAATGTGTGAAGAGGCAGTCTTCGAAGGAAAAGGCACCGTCCGCCAGAGTCGATGGCTCTTGACGATGCATATCGATATTTACGATCGCTTAGCGGGGGTGTTTTATTCTGCTTACAAAAGCGGGATGGATTTGGCTTAACCCCAGGTCGTCACGAGCCGGACCAACCATGAGGTCATGTGGCAGTTGGTTCGCCACGGCAGAAACATTACCATTCAATTATGCCATTAAAAAGATTAGGCAGATTACATGCTTAATAACGATTTGAGCAAGAGGATGGGGTAATATATGCATTCTTCACATAAATTTGTATCCAAAACGCTTCGTCAATTGGTCAACAGAGAGCTTATTTTATTGAAAAATTAAATAGTGTAATAATTTACGATTATTTTGGAGAAAATGTTAGTGAAACTAAATTTTACGGTGTAAATATCCCATAATGTGTGTCTTGTTTATCTTAAACTTTTCAATTCAATTTGTTGACAAAATTGTCGTTATTATTTACGATGATTTGTACACGTAATAGCTAACAAATAAATTGCGATCGTTGTCGTGCAGGGTTGGAAAGTGCGTGTAGGAGATTTGTTTTTGCGATCTGACACATGGAAATTAATGCGACAAGATCGACGGATCACCACCACAGCCACCTTCTCCCACGGAGTAGTGAACGGCCGAGCGCTCCATCCTAGGGCGGACTCATTATTTTATGCACCTTGATAAGTGCATCACCGTGCGTACCAATTGAGAAACCGACCCAAATACCTGCGCCAAGCACCGCTCCGCAAAAGCCCTTCCAGCGGCACAGCATACGGCAGGGGTGGCATTATGATTTATCGTCACGATTAGTTCAAGCGTACCGGCGGCCGCCCTCGCCGGGGACAAAATTGTGGTACTATTCCTTAAACGGTGGAGGTGGATGGAAGCGGAGCCCTACTGCCTTGCCTTTCAAATTGCCGCTTAATCGAACGCAACCACACCAGCGACCGGCGACCGGAATGGCAACGGTTGGTTGGGTTGGTTGCCGATTTATTCCACGCATATCGATAGCACACATCTCAACTGTGTCTGTGTGTGTATGTGCCCGGAGGAGATTAGGTACGCTACAGTGGGGGAACACTACAAATGGCCACAAATTTGCGGCGCTGCTTTACGACAAGTATTCAATTATATTTTGTTATGTCCGTGCGGATTGGATTGGATAACTTTAAATAGACGACACATAGAAGACGAAAAATATATATATATTTTTTTTTTAAATGAACGCATTATTTTTTTACAAACAAAGCTGACACCACTAATTATTTATTACTTATTAGCTAAAAATACTTATTATAAAAATCGTGGTTTACACAATGGCGCCAGCAGCTAACAATAATCCCCCAAAAAAGCTGATTGTAGCTTCGATGCTGTTGAATGCACCCTTTGCATTCGTCCTCAGATCGATATGGCCAACGGACCGGCGCCCGATGACTAAATTGAAACCGGAAATTCGTCTCAAACAGCGCGCGGCAAATGCACAAAACGGATCGAACGCTTTTGTCGATGCCGCTTTCTGGATTGAGCCGACAGCAACAAATAAAAACTACCGTCGAAAATATACACCACCGGCCACATGCCCCGCTGCGTCCAATTAGTACTTCCAATTTGCACGAAACAACGGCCGAATCACTGACTGTTGAATATTTCTGTACGATGTGTCACAGAACCGTGTCGTATTTCGGCCGTTTAAAACCTCATTTAGCACACCGTAAAAAGAGTTGCACCTTGGTAGTGGAGCATGTAGTCGGCGGAGGTGATTGTGAATTCTAGCATTATTGCGTCAAAAAACGCATCCGGATGTCACTCGAACAAGAAGCAAAATGGATGGAAGTCTTCCGTTACAAGTATATTAGAACAATGGATTAGACCTTGAAAGAAAGAAAACTAATAAAGATAAATATACCACGGTTGAATAAACAAACTTTTACGAACCTTCAGCAATTTCTGGATTAAACTTGCTGGCAATCACTCCATTCGAATTGGCAACGAAGTGCATCACCAAAACTACGAAGCAATTTTAGAAGATAATAATCTCGATACCCACTGACTTTCGATTCCAAACAAAGGGTTAACATAGTTCGAACCAAAGGTAGCTTTGAAACTGCACCAGGAGATTAATCTCCATTAAACTTAATTGATAATAACTTAACATCCATATAAACTTCATCAATATCCTCTAAAAACCGCAAGACACAAGCACTTACCTGTACCCTTCCGCTTTTACATTTTTAAAAAACTTTAATAAAACACTAATGACCGCACCACACAGAACCAGTCAAAATATTCACCGTGTCCTTGCAATCCTAAAAATATTCCGTGACGAAAGCTGACTTCCAGCCAAAATCACTACCACTCCTGCAGCGACGCGCCAGTCAACTAAGGAAGTGAAACAAGAACGAAAGTGCTATTGCGCATTAAAGAATGTTTCGCGGTCGATTTCGGGCTGGAAAACGGAGCCCAAATTCTTAAAGCGTTCAGCGCCGGGGTCCATCTCCAAGCGTGTTACTGCTACGTTTGCTCCTTCCCGTCGTGAAACGCGCCGTTGGTTCCCTTTGTTTCCTCTTCCGGCACCGGTGGACCAAGCGGACGAACAAAGGAAGCAGCCACTACTGCCGTGCGCTGCGGTACCGGACAAGGATATTCCGGACAAAATATCCTTGAACTCGAAACCCGAACGGCACCCGATCGAAACACGAGCACACCGGATGCGGTGAACCAAAAACAGCCACACGAAGCACACAAACTCGTAGCAGAATTTTCTAGGGATTAGCATCGGCGAGAACGGTGAGCCGGGAATGTAGATTTTCTCAGCAAACGAGAAAAGCACTGCACAAGGAAGTAAACGGAAAACAAACATAAACAAACCAATGGTGACGTTTCTTTTTTTTCATAACTCCCTTTCGTCATGCAGAAAGGATCGTAGTAGGCTTTCCAGTGTTTGTTGTGTAGCGTAAATCTGCTACGATTACTACGATAACATGATGTACCACGAAGTACCACCACAGCACCCACGCGCCCAGTGTTGTTGGCGAGGGGTGGTGTAGAGTAAAATATGACTCTTGCATAATGTCACACCTAATTCCAGGAGTGGGGGTTGTGTCTCAGCACAGTTGACGACGATGCTTGATTGTTAACACACGGCCCCTCTGGCTTGTTTTAACAGCGTTCTGCGAGCGTGTTTGTGTGTGGATGTTGATATGTATCTGGCGCAATCTTCATGAAGTGGTAGACGTTGCGTCTATCGCACTCACCGTTAGCACCACCCGTACACACGTGTCCGAAAGAGAGAGAGAACACTAAGCGTCGCCTATTCTAAATTAAATAAAGCGTGATGGGCAGAGCTCCACGTGAGCTGTTTAGTGTAAAAATAAATGAAAATAAACTTTATTAATACACAAACGACCCATCACGACACGTGCGGTCGAATTACATCATGTGTGTATGTGTGTTACGCAACGTACTACACATTTCGTTTCACCGCTTCCTACCTTGCAGCGGAATCGGTTCGTCCTTGAGACAAACACCAAAGAATGTGGGAAATACGATAAATATAGTAAACAAACAACCGTCCACAACTGCTGCTCCAAGGATGTTTTTGGTTGAAGTACGCTGACAACACTGTCCCCGCAGGCTGACAGCAAATGGCACGCACACAGAGACACGCAGCAAACATTCGCTCGTAGTACGCAATCTCGAGCGTAAGGATACATCGAGCGAATGTGAAGGAATGCATCGACCAATACATTCTCGCACAAGCCACGCACACCACGACCATTTCTATTGAAATTTCCTGCTGCTTACCTTGCGCGTGCACTACCACCTCCCGAGAAATTGCCTTGCACTGTTGCTGCGACTGGGTTGACTGCACGCACGATATCACAGGACACCAGCAAACACTGCACAGCAATTCTCACACACACTCGCACACTATTGCACAAATCGTCGCAGCCACTCCTCCACTTGAGCTCAAAAACACACGCATACACACCGCCCGTCGTCGTGCTTGTGCAATCCGTCGTGACACTACCGTAAATCAATCCGGAAACGTCGTGCAGGATTCCTGCTGCAATAATGTGGTGCACCAACACACAATCAACACAACTACAGCTGCAACACACGATCGACGATGGGTCTCCGCTTGGAAACACCACCAGGGACACGGAATTTGCACGAAATTCACGAAAAATGCTCGCACTAATATTCTTGGTTTTTGCTTCCTTCGTTTTTTCTTTCGCCTTTTTTCCTTTCACCTGACAGCGAAATTTTCTTGTTTTTGACAGCCACGGTTGACAGCAGTGTTTTGATGCATATTAAGCTCGGTTCAGAGCCATTAACTGGAAGTTGACAACACGTGTAATGCAGATTGCATACATTCATTTCACTTCAATCACCTACGGAAGATTTCATTAGGATTTGAAATATATCAAACGATATTCAAATTTATAGTTGCTATTTTTAAATTAACATTTTTTAAATACGCTATAACTAAGAAACTTTTGACAATTTCTCAAATATTTCTCAAAGAATGATTAATCTGAGTCAATAAAATTAAATAAAAAGTTAATGCCAACGCATTATAATCTGTGACCGTTTGCTATATGTTAAATATAGAAATTTTTGTTGTGTTAACTTTGCTAAATATAATTAAAACTTAAAATTTTCCCAAACCACTATAATTGCAATTGAAGGCATTGATTGAAAAAAGTAAAAACAAAGGTAAGAAGATATAATAAGTAAAACAAAAAAAACTAAAATAAAATTGTGTATATCCTCGTAGAATTATCTCGTGATATTTACAGTAAAACCACGTGCTTAACTCCTCCAGTATCCATCATCATTACACATAATATACAAATTACATAATTTGTGATTTTTTCGACAACAGTTTCTAGAATGTTCCTGAATTGTAAAATAAATTTCGAAGAATAATCTTGAAAAACAAAAATCGACGTTTATCTCCAGCTCGCGAAAAACCCAATTTTTAAACTATTGTGTTCCAATGAAATTTCAACTCATTTAGAATGTTTTCATCGACAAAATCATGGCTATTATTTTGTATTATTAATTTCTCGATAAAACATATCCTGAACCAATATGTGCAACCGATCCGTACTTCAATCAATCGCATGTAATACCACACCAGACGCGAGTGTTTGTCTCATTCGCGTTTCAGCCCCCGACTCGAGCGGTGGTACCGTTGTTGCTGCGCAGCGCCGTTTTGTTTGCGTGCACGTGTGCGGCGGCTACCCTTAATTCTTTTGCATCACGAGCGTACGAAAGTAGGAGCGTCGACTGTGTGCGTGCAATGTGTGCGTCGCTTTTATGGTGTATGCAAGTGTGTGCGTACTGTGACTAGCAAAGGCATAATTGTTATCCTTTTGTTACGAGTGCGAGTGCGTGCCGCAAGTGTTTCTAAAACAGACGCGTGAAAAATGTGTCCAACCACATGGTGGTGTGAGGTTCGCTTAGTTTGAAGTGTAATTTTGAAAGCCTGCTGCTAAGAAGTTCCACACGGATGTTAAGAGGTTCCACACGGTCTTTCAAACAAAAAAAAATGCAACATTCTTGTTCAAATTGTATCGCCACGCAACGAAAACACCCGGTAGAGCGATAGAGCAGATATAAGAAACGTACTACCATAGCTGAATCACACACACGTGCACACACTCCGCCATTCATTGGGTTACCATGGCGCCACTAGGACTGCTTCGCCTGTTGGTGGTTCTTTACGGAGCCGGAGTGTGGCGTTCGCCTCTTACGAGCGCCGCTTTAGCAACGAACGACGTGCACCTCCCAGAGGAACAAGATTTTCCCCATCGACGCCATCATCAACCGTACCAGAAGGAGGACACACCGGCTAAAGCGGCCTACCCGGTGCCGGACGGTGTTGTCGTTTACCACGTCGAACACGAGCAAACCGAAACGGACGCACGCCGGTACGTGCACGACATGACCGATGCCGAACTGCATCGACTTCCGGCCTGGTGCAAGCAGTGCAACGCCACGCTCCTGCACTACTGCCGGTCGAACGATTTTCTCAACGATCACTGCTGCTGCGAGTATTCCCACACCAAAGGTAAGGCTGGCGTCCAAGGCCATCGTTTTATCCTGAAAGTGTGACTCATCGTGTTTGCCACGAAATCAGGCCACCACGACGAGCGGTGTGTGACGTCGCACGTTTCTGCAAGTGCTCTCCAAGGCATGCGTCCAGCGATTGCAACTGGGATTTAACTGCTAACCTTCCGACGTCTGGAAGCGTCGTTGGTCCCTTGGGCCGGATAGGTGTGCTCCGTAAGTGAAACGAGGTCACGCCATGCATGCTAGAACATGCTTGCTTTGTCACGCCATAGGTGGAAATCGAACGAAAACTTCGGTTGGTTTTTCTTCCCCGGCACACTGGCAGCGTAGACACTGTCAAGATTGAAGTGAAGATTGTTTCGTAATCAGTGCCCGCTTTGATTCGTCGAACCGCGCGATATATGATACACGAGCTTATTTACGAAAATTTGGCTCCAAATCCGTGCCCGTGCCGCACACGAAAAGGCGAACGTGGCGAACTTCGGTTGCTTCCGTACGTGGCCCGGCATGGCCTTGGCCTATTATTGTACATCATTTGCGCGCTCCGACGTACCTCACTGGAGCGACTTAGGGGATTTCGTTTCAGATGCGTTCGGTACTTTATGCAAAACCCCCCTCCTGCCTCAAATACGCGTGCCGGTAAGGCATCGGAATCGGAAAGAATATCGCGCGTGTGTATGTGTGTACGCAACAGGTCTCTGCGTTTTCGACGAGATCATACGTGTTATGTCATGTCGCAAATGTAAACGGTTTTAAAATGACCACCTCCAGGGACGGCTCCAACTAACCAGCCACCGAGCAGCGACTCATCCCGTGCCCTTTTGCACGCGGTGCCTTCGGAAAATGATGCAGCAAATGGTGGGCGCCGCATGGGTTGGAAAATTGCCGGGAAACAAAAGCGATTTGTCCCCCGTAATCGAGCACGTTTGCGTGCGTGTGGTGATGGCGCGGCCTGGTCGCGGGAGGGGGGTTGATGATAACGAGACACTAACGCACCAAATTGCCTTCACAATTGCAAACTTGATTAGGTCCGAGAGGTGGGTTGGGTCCGGGTGGAGTATTTTTTTTTTCTGTGAAGGTGAAATTGGCCCTCAGCGACGTCATGCCCGAGCGGAAAACGATGCACGCGCCCAAAGATGGACTAAAGTTGATTGTTGTGTGCCGTTCGCGTCGGCCAGCATCGTAATGAGTTGCAAGCATTGCAAGCTTTCTTTCGACTGGCCAGTGTGGGAAGACACACCAGGGTGGCCCTCCGCCAAAGCCAGCAATGTGACCATTGCTCAATCGGTCCGCTTTTCCGCATGGTTGCCCGACAAAGCCAGACTTTGTGGAAGTAACCGGGCGCTCGGTACGATCAAGAACCGTCGCCTTCGGAGGCAGATGTCGTTCGCGACGGTGTGCGCAAACAATCGATTTGCATGACAATATCGGGCCACAGTGCGTCTTATGTTTGCTGTGTTGGTTGGCGTGCAGCGAACGGAACGCTTCTGTGCCTCACGGTTCCGTTCGTTCCGATTTGTAACTAGCAGCTTCCTGTGGATTGTTTGCAACTAAACGCTTTAGTTGAAACAGAAACTAACAGTCATCTTTTACTGACTAAACGTTTGTGATAGTGCAACGTGATCGTTGCAAAAACAAAACACGAAATCACGATGCATTATATCAACAATAATATGGTTACGATTTTTATAACTTGTAAGGTCTTTTTTGTAAGATTAGTTAATAAAAAACTACGTGAAAAATTATCCAAATCTTCCAATGCTGATTCAATATTTATTTTTTTATATTCGATCTATAACTCGCTAACGCGATCTATAACTCGAATCTTATATTCGGTTAATAGCTTTAAGTTTAAATAATAATTTAAAAAAAAAATACATGTATAGATGATGAACTCCCAACGTTTTTCCATACACATTTTTGAAAGCCGAAAATTTCGTCATCGAGAGTAAATTTTCGAATAATGAAACATATATATTTTTATAAAAAAAAATTTAAACATGTTTTTTTAATTAATTTTAATAATTTAATAATTTTACTTTTTACAAAAAATGTATAAAATCGATATTATCTTCATTTTAATAGTGCATAAATGTGCATTGGCATATTGGCACGGTCTTCCTAACATCTATGTTTACACTGCTGTTGTTTCGGTCAGCAATCTGTAAAATATACACAAGCATTTAAATGTTTCAACCATGCAATTAATCCTCTCTCTCTCTTTTCTCATTCTCTCTTTCACTCTCACTCTTTCTCTCTGGAGAATCAAACTAATATCATTAGGCGGCTAAAACGGAAAAAAATTCGGTCTGGTAAGCGTGTAAAACGACAGACTTGCCTTCAGCCATTATAGAGAGAGAGAGAGAGAGAGAGAGAGAGAGAGAGAGAGAGAGAGAGAGAGATCCAAAGAAAGAGAGAGAGCATTAAGCGAGTAGGTTCAGGGAAACATAAGTATGAATTTAGCTAAGTTTGATAGCAGGTTCCTAGTGAAACCCAAAGTAGCGATTTTAAGATTTTAACTTATCGCCACAAAAATGTTTGTTAAAGTTTAAATTGCCTGACTCACCGAGCGCATCATAAGTTAAACTGTAAATCGACAATGTGCTTGCTGCATACATGTACATAAGCTCAAATCAACAAATCAACAACATACATTGATATTGGATAAACATTACTAAGGCAAACCCCGAAACATTAGCTGCTTATTTCCAGAACACTTCCCGTAATATGTCACCTAAAACCCACGCTATCTCTGTACGTGACTACGTGGTTGGTTCGTGGTTGGTTCGGAGTTTGGGTGAATCTTAAAACCAATCGATTTCGCAGAAACGCAAGCGAATCTTATCAAAATGTCAACAAAGGCTGTAAGTAGCAAATGCCACGTGCAAGAAAAAGAAATAAACACCCGGCGTGAGTTTATCAAAATAACGATTCGACGATCCGACTAAATCAGACTGACAGGACGGGCAGCAGGAAATCATACATTCCATTCGGAATAATTTGTGCTCCAGCGGCCAGAACCACGGAAACGCGGCACGTGTTTTTATGAACGAGTGGCTGTGCGTGTGTGTGTGTGTGTGTGTTGGGTCTCCTTTCACTGTCTAACTCACGCACGCTGGCAAGGTTGTTGAACTGTAGCACCGCTTTGAACCACGGTTGTCCAGGGACTCTCGGGGACTCCAGGCAGACTGCGACTCCTAATAAGCACGAGCACGAGGAAAGTAGGTCTCGTAGGGGAAGCAGAACAGAAACAGATGTTTCCATGAGGGACCCACGAGAAATGGGAAGTAGTTCTTTGTGCTGCGTCGTAATAATACGCCTAAAAGGGGAACAGAAGTTAAGGACCGAAAGTCCGACATTTGCGTGGTGCGTTGTCCTGTCCGCAGAGCGCCAAGGTGTCTCGGTTTTTTGTATAAGCCATAACCACAAGGACACACGTTTAATCGTTTGATCTGTCGGAGGGATCTAGAGCTGATGCGAAACACTTACGGTGCGCCTTGCGCCGGTCGTGCCGTTCCTCTTTAATTAACATTCTAGCGCAATCGTTCGATTAGCTCGCTCATTGAATTATGGCAGCCCGTTTCCGTACCGTTGTGAAGCGCCTGTCCGTTCGCTTAAATGAACACTCCAACTGCACGACCGAACGGACGTCAATTGATGGCGTCGGCCAGCGACAGTGACATCGTACGAAGAGTTGGGAGAGGTTGCTTTAATCTAACCCTTCGGGATGCAGATTGATTATGACGTGCCCAAACGACCTGACGAACAATACAATGCGCCATACTCCGGTGCTCCGACGGCAGAGGGAAGCATTATAGGTAAAAGACAGTTAACAGTTGATCAAGCTGTCATCGTCATCTTCCGTCGGTGCTACGGTAACAACTTTTCGCTGCCATCTTGATGGGTGCATGCATGCCGTGCACCCGCACAATTTATGATCGCCCACCGTTCTGCCCCTGATCTGATCGCTCAAATTTCACGATCAACTGATCACCGTTCACCTCACCTTTTGCGCACATTTGTTAGGCCCAAATTGTGCCGCCCCGAAGCAGGCCAACAGGCAGCATTCCACCGTGCATCGGTATGCCGAGCACGCACCTCTTCGTTCGATGCTGATTGCTTGAGGGAAGATCGACATGTACACCAAAGGTACGACGACTACAACGACACGCGGGAAGGCACGCGTAACCCAGTGAGCGAGAACCGTGACTCAGAGACACAACACAACAAGACGCGTAACTTGATGCCGATTCGCTAGACCGACCAACCACCGACGTCGATGGCCTTCAAATCGACCGCGGGTAATCTGATACGGTTCTATCGGTGTATTATCTAATTCTCTTCCACCGGTTCTTGGCCAGCTTAGTGTGATGAGTTTACGCGCATTACGCGAATGCGGATGCGCAGCGCACAATTAATATCGTAGATAATAACAATAAAAATAACGCCGATACAAATGGGAAGCGAAGAAAACCGAGGCTTGCCACTTTTCACCCTCATTAGACATTCCGGGGTCGTTGTTGGTTTGCGCGCGGATTAGTCGGCACCGTAATCGGAACTGCGGCGATACGCTTAGATCGGTTGCGGACAACGGTTGGGTTTAGGTATTCCGTTCGAAAGTAGCGCCACCGACGAGTTATGGGGAAATTTGATATCATGCGTTGTTTGGAAAAATAATTCATCGCTTTCTCGCTTCCGTTTGGGTGCAGTTGGTATCCCGTGGGTTTATGTCCCTGCCCCGGTCATCAAAGGTCGACATGTGATGGACGTTATTTTCTCGCGAGAGGTGGAGAGATACCCGAAGAGGTGAAGAAGAAAATACTTTATTCTTGTTGAAAATTTTGAGGGCAAGCTTTAACATAAAAGTGTAGCCCATCATTCAACCAAGAATGTATAGACATGAAGCCATCCAAAGCTGCACATCAAAGAAACAGTAAGTCGAAAAATACTGTCGCAGATCGAAGGAACTTCTTTACGAACCTAGAAATAATTTGAACCTATCAGCTACAGTCCAATCGCAGTGTTAGTGTACGTCTATAAATAGAATATCTCCAGTCTACCTTCCAGTCTTCACTTACTTCAATCAGTAAAGTAAGAAATGAACAAGGAAGGTCTTACTATTTATTGTAATTTTAACAAATACACGTGACATGTTACATGTTAAGTTAACATATAATTAGGTTATCTGTAACTAAATCTTTTCGGCTATGTATACAGAGTATACAGAGTATTATTACAGAGTATTATTTGAAACTGTTATACAAATCGAAAAAAAAACAAACGATAAGCTTGCTAGATATTTTGTATACAGAGGCTAAAGGGGCATCACACGCGCTCCCATTTGTAAATATATTTCTGAATCTATGTGTCCAATTAAGATGCATACATTTTGGTTTTTATTTGCTTCTTCTTCTTCTTCTGTTTGGCGTAACGACAGAAGTCACGCCTGCTGTTTTACCGGCTTACTAGACTAATTTTACCACCATAGCTGGTTAGTCACTCCTCGCTAGGGGGAGACGGTCCGAATGGGATCATGATACCGTCGTGTGGTCTTGCCATGGTACAGCTCTTTATTTGCTTATATATTTATTTATTTATTTTGTCTGTTTAAATTACAAAACATATTTGGTAAAACTATGACCAGAATTAGAAATAAATAAATAACATGGAAGGAACAGTCACAGTTAAAACATGATGCGAAGTATGGTCACAATAAAATTTCACCTAACAAATATGGACAATACTGCTTACTGAGTAATACCCTTTTGTTATTTTTGTTACAGGATCATTTGAACCCAAAATCAGTCAAACTAATAAAGTCAATTCCTATCACAGTACGGAGTCTTACTATTCTAATAGAAGCTTGAAAGTTAACTGCGTCAATAAAACCGCTTACCAGCTTCTGTAAGCTTCTGTCACATATATGCCATTATTATTGGTCTCCTAATATTCGTCCCTAACATTAGAACCATCGCTCAATTGTTGAAGGAGTCCAGTAGTTGTCACAATTTCTGAGCCATTAATTACGACGCAAAACCAAATCATATCTTCTACCAAATGCTCCCAAGCGGTGGTAGTTGCAGACAAGTCACACATATTACACATCCCCAATGTTCTGTGGCGTCCGGCATCCTAATCGTGCTAACTAAAACCTCCCTCCCCCATCGGTCGATAACTAACCTAGCTCCAGTGTGTGCGCTGAAGTTCATATTTAAATCCTACCGTTCGCAATCTGGTGTTGAAATGGTTTTCGATAGCGTGTGTAAATTAGCTCGTTTCGTTAGTGAAGCTGTGTGCTCCCATGTGTGTGGCCGGCGAGGGCACTGGCGGGGAATTTTTTTTTTCAACCAAATACACGTGCTTCCTGCAAGCATACAGAATCGTGACTCAAGACCCTGCTCAACCACACGCGTATCATCTTTTCTAATGGTTTTTTTTGTTTTTGTTGTTCCTCTCTTTGCAGAGCAACTGCCATGGATACCACACACCTGCATGCGTCAGTTAAACGAACGGTGCCAAGCAAACGCCGGATCCTGTAGCAAATACCGTGCGATCAAAGAATGCTGCTGCGATCGGGTAACGAAGCTCGAATGTAAGTATGGTAGCGGCCAGCGGCTGGGAGTGCGGCCAGCCCCCTTCCGAAGCAAATGTTTATTTAACCTTAAACGGGTCGATAACGATCGCACCACGGTTTCGGATTTTTCGGATATGAACTGCACGCAGATTAACTTCCAAACGGCAGCCAGCGTGCGCTCGCCGGTGCTTGCTCTCCGAACCCGCTCCAGGGGATGGTTATCGGGTCGAACACAAACCAGAAGCCGCAAACCAGCACTTATTTTGGCGCACCCGCAAGCACCTGCTTGGGAGGGTGGCCACTTAATGGGCGGCTCATAATCGTGACGATCATGCGGATCTTTCGGCCACCACTGGACCTTCAAGCCAGTGGATCCAGCCACAAACTCGGTGCCGAGAGTAGGTCACCAAAAAAGGGTGAAGCATCATGCAAAATTCACTGGCATCAATTTGTGCGCGATGATTATTCGTATTATGAAAGTACCAATAAAACTGATCGCACCGTACGATTCGAGGTTATGGAGTAAATATTTACGTGCATAAAAACCCACACTCTTCCGGTGCTGTGAGGTGCGCGCGTGCATTCAATCCGTCGCTGAACGGTAGCCCAATAACGTAACCCGGACTAACACCCCGGAAAATGGTAAAATTATTTGTAAATTAGGAACGTACCCTGAACGTGCCACTCGAGCAGTAGCAGTTTTCCCACTGCGCGCGTGAATTATGACGAAAGTTTAACGATGCCAAAAAAAAAAGGCGACGTGCTGGTATTGTTTACCGCGCCCGAATCGTAACATGCCAATAGGGACATATTCTATGTCCGAATATTGTGGCCGCGGCGCAGGAAATAGATCCGTTTTTACGACGCCACAAACCAAAACAACCATACAAGACGGCGACGGCAAGGAGCAACCGGTGGATGAAGTCAAACATGTAAGCCAAACTGAACCAGTCGGTCGTTTAATTTATGATTGATTTTCTTAACGTACCATTTTGTGGCTGATAAAACAAGCCGACGCTGGTCTGGCAGTGAGGAGGGAAGGAACAGTATTGGAGTGTTCCCGCGCGAGAATTCATCATACAAACTACATTCCGTTCCGTTCCGTGTCATAACGATCGACTGTGTTCTACAAGGTTCTTGGTGTACGGGGTGTGAATTAGGTCGTCGGTTGTGAAAAATCCGTCGTGAATCCGCCACCCCCCCCCCTCTCGCCCTTGCCTCTTCCACATCCCAACCGTGCCGCAACTGTTCGGGAGCAAGGAAATATTTAAATCATTTCGTTCCCGGGCCTCCTTCGCGCGCGATCTTTCGTCAGCTATCGAAAAGTATGGCGTTGAAAAATGCACTGCCGACGGGCGCGGGAGTGCGTTTGCGGAATACATTCCCAACAAGACGTTAATCATTATTTTCCATCAGCAGAGATTGAGCTGGGGTCGGCTTTGCGATCAGAGTAGATTTGTGAACTGCCGACGGACTTGTTGGAGGCTTCCAAATCCACTGTAACGCTTAACACCTCCTTGTTTATTGGAGGACGTGTTTCCCGCACGGATTCCCGGCACCAGGGTAAACAATCACAAACACACAGCCACTGGCGCTGGAAATAGATCATGTGACGATCGCGATCGCTTCAAAGCGAAGATGTAGCTAATCGAGGGCGTCAGGGAAGAAAGTGCAGACGCGTTTGTCACTTGGTCTTGTAAATATTGGTATGGCTAAAAGTACGGCTAACCGGTGATTCGGTATGCTCGATTCGTTCGACTGTCAGATTGAAGCGTACGGTTTGACGGGTTGCTATCGTAACACTTCACCGATCGTAGCCTTCACCGTCAATAAGCATTATCCAGACGCTTGTAATGTTTGATTGGAATAGAGGATACTGGATACATCTGAGGATACAAAGGATCTTACATATTTTCCTAACATTATTTTTGTACTACAAAAATAGAAAGTCTCCTTTAATACAGACATTTTGAAAAATATCTCGTTTTCTTTGAAAAGTATATTTCAGTTATCAGCTGTTGTGATAAGATGGTTCACAACTTCCAAGATTGTTGTACTAAACTACAAACAAATGTACCATCGTCATACGAGTCTTTTCGTGATATTGACATGCAGATAATATCTCTAACCAGAAGGGCAAAGTTTGGAGGGTGCCATTTAATCGCATTGCGTATTATGATATCATGCTAATAGCACGCTAAACGTTCTTATCAACCCTCCGAAACGCAATGTCACTAAAGTTTTACAACTGCGCATGACTATTCGACGGTGGTAGGCAAACGAGCTGAAACTGTCTTGAAGAACTCTATGCAAACCACACGTTGATATTGAACAAGATCTCTGGGGTGTTTCGTTCTGACCGCAAGTCATGGTTTGCTTCGATCCACAAACCCATTACAAGTCGGTGACGGTGTCATTCCGTTGTCAAGGGCTGCGAACGTGGTTCCATCGTTTGTTTTCTCCCGGTCCACGGTGCGGCAAATGGTTTCGATCAGGGTTGGTGTTTTAGGTATTAGGGGTACTCCTTTTATCACACTCTCAGCATGCAGACTTTGCATGCGAGGTTAAAATCACATACTAAATTAGGTCAGAGCTAATGCCATTGGGAAACCTTGTTGTGCCGACTTTCCGGGAGTAGTAAATGCTGTCTTAGACGATGAGTTTGAATATGCATCACTCATGGTTTACCTTTTTCATTGTCCTTTTTTTTTCAGATAAAACAAAATTTTCATCAGCTTCCAGCATCGGTATGAGAGAGTTTTGGCTTCTTGTTCTGGCACACGCGCTCCACGCCCTTTCCCGGTTAGTGCCATTCTTCGAAACGAGCTAGCCAGCTACCATAAGTTTCGAAGAAGCATTAGTTTGCGCAAGTGCTTGTGTACTTAAGTGACCTTATCGACGTTTCATCGCTTACTCGTAGTAATGGAAAATCGGGAGCATGGATTCCCCGATTCGGTGCGAAGGATAACTCCCCAGCATTCAGTGTAACAGTAGCATTCCCTGTGTCATCGTCGTAATACATTTTTTTAAAAGATGAATCTACATCCGTTTCGCGAAACAGTGATAGTAATGTGGGGTTGGACGCCATAGGCTATGAACGGTGTAAATGTTTGTTTTGTGTTTCGTTTTGTTGATTAGTTCATTTATTATGAATTGAGGAAAAAAATTAAAGGAAAATTACCCACCATTAATTATTGTTTCAAAATAAAAAAAAAATGCGAGTCTGATCATTTTGTTTCTATGTAAATCGAAAAAAAATTTGCCTTTTATGCTTAGCAATGAAATACAAATCGGAAAGCAGTGCAAGTTGAGTCATTAGTCATAAGTTAACACTATTTTATTGTGAAGTCTGTAAAATTGTAGCAATGGTGAAAACTGAATGGAAATTATAAGCCCAAGAATGAAAAAAAATAAATATCAAAGCACGCATATAATATGACAATTACATAACGAAATGAAAGAAACTCATTATTATCTTACACGTATCTTAACTTATATTATTTAAATTTGATGACTCGTTTTCTAGCGTCCACTATCACTGTCGATGTATTATTTTATGACATCCTTACTTTATTTTAAAAAGAGGAATGTTCCAATGTATGGAATATTATTCTATGTTGCTCACTTTATAGTTCCTCAGTAAAGTTACTCAACGTTAATTAAAGAATAAATTTTGTTTTTTTAACGTTATACGCAAGTATTAAATTTTAATTTATTTTACAATATGTTAAACTTCTTTTATAAACCAGCTTTTTCAGGAAAGCTGGTACTTTTCATTTATAAAACAACATTATATTTGATTCGCAATTTAGTCTTTTGAAAAAGAAACAATTTTTAACAATTAAGAAACATTTTTTAAAAAGAGCGCGTGAAACCGCTTTCAAACTCCCACATTGACCCAACATCTGTTGTCGGAAATTAAACTGGCTGTCTCACTTCATCTTATATATAGATCACACTCACACTACTGTCAAACCGAACATTAGTTAACAACACAACACCGACTCCATTTCAACTCTTGAACCCGGCGTGCAAACATTTCAAAGCTTCGGTTTGTTTACATTTATGCGCATTTTGCAACCGCGTTTTTTTCGGAACGCTAATCGCTGCAACGTAGAATTTTAATAAAATGTTCGCGTTGTCTTGTCGCGTTGTTCTAGTTTTAAGCGTGTTTTCGTGCGTTTTATTGGGATTTGTAAGTGGCCAAAAACAAAAGTATGATTTGAACTGGGTAAAACCCGGAGCGCTAGACCGCTGGGAACAGCAGCAGCAACGGCAGCGTCTTCAAGATAAAAATAACAACGCAGCGACCTGTGAAGAAGTATCGGCGCCAACTGAATGTCCCCCACCGCAACCTGTTCCATGTACTGCGGACATTACTGAAACGCAACAGTTGGGAATAGTTTTCTATCGCAAGCTGATAAGTACACTTTTCGCGCGCGATGAATTAAAGAAGGATGCAAACGATGACGAATACTATACAACGGACCTATCGCTAAAGCTAACCTCGCAACAACTAGACAGTTTGCTAGATGAGGAAAGTACGGTCCGTGAAATAAACTCGATAGTTTCGCAGATACTGGCAGAACCATTGAACATCCGGCGAAGGTCGATAGCTCGCGAAAGCCGATGTGAACGTCTTTACGACATGCTCATGCAGCTGTTGGAGGCGAGGATTCTGCATGCCTTGCTTCCGGTGCTGTTGCTTCTCATCACATGTTACACCATCCGCCTAATAGCTCGCTTCACACGAATGCACCCGTTTGTAGTGTTTCTGCTGCTAATTTTAAGTATCACTGTGTGCAGAAACTGGCAGGAATGCAATGAAAGATTGCAAAAGAAATCATTAGAAACCTGGAAGGAACCACAACCCTCTGGCATAAACCAGGCTTGGAATTATATTTTTGGCGGAAGAACAAGCAATGACGGTGTGGCACTACCTATCTGTGATCCACTTCAAGTGCTTATCGAATCAACAATCTCGCTGCAAGCGGTGTACATTAAGGCGACGTTCCGTGAGCTTCTCGATGCATTCCAGGAGAGTACGAAAGATGCTGGTTATTTCCAAACGTGCATGATCGGACTGCTATTGCTGGGATTCGCCTATTTACTGCTCAACACATTCGTGACGGTCGGCTTACAATCTAGCTTCCGTATGGTCGGTAATATCGTGAATGCAACGCTACGGTCTCCCGTACGCACTGCGGCAATAGGAGACGGACCCGCACAACAACAACAACAACAACCGCACCAACCACTACCAGCCGTAAATTTGAACATTCACATTGGCGAAACCACTGCCAGAACGGTTCCACTTGCCGAATTGTTGCGCCTGGAAAGTCAACGCATCGAAGTGGTAACGGAGGATGTATCCACCGAAGCACAAGCGATCGAAGAAACTTCTAGCAACGAAGAGACGACAACGGAAGCGAAAGTTTCTAATGCATTATCAAACTTCGAAAAAGATGGCAGTAATGGGGTTCCTCAATAGTACCTAGCCGATAAATAAAGTAGTTTTTCCTCTGAATAACCGATACCGATACTGAGTAACACACTTGCCAGGTGTCTCACAAGGTGGAGTTGACATTTTTCTCATTTTTTCTGTCTTATGATGATTATTTTGTCGTTTTGTAAAATATGTATGTAAAATAATTTCTGTATATCAGTAAATCGTGCAAGATAAGTTATAAAATATACGTTTCACTCGATTAATAAAAAATCGATTTAGTTTCCGTTTTCTGTCCGAAGTTGTTACACAGCTCTTCTAAGCTTTCAAAGAATGAAAGAAAACGATACCTCAAACAATGCACTTTGCCTGTATGTCTTTCGTTCCTCTTGAACTGAAGCTATTACGTTCAAGTGAGGTGCTGCCTGCTTCGCACTATCTAATCACTAGCCTACAATATCGTATCAAAAAGGTTTTGTTAACGTTACAGACGACACTCGCATGCACAAGCGGATCAGCCTACCATACGCTCGTCATCGATTGGTAAGCGACTCATAAGGATTTTCAATGAATCAGTTAGCGGGATAACACTGTTTGTATGACCAATAATTCTGCACAAAGTAAACCAAGTCACGAAAAGCAAGAGATATCATGTTAAAACCTCCGAGGATCCTCTAACGATAGTAGAAACACATTTTCCTCAGTGTTTCTCTCCTACTACCTTATCCTGTCAATTAAAAGTGTATGAACCAAATTACTAACGATTCAAATGTTTATCCCGAACAGAAGCCTTCAATCACATTGTGAGCGACTGATAAGCTAATCGTCAAATCCACGTGTTGAATTCGATTAAATGACATCACGGAATGCTGAATAATGTTTCGGCAATCATCGCAAATTGAAACGATAATTAGTTAAGTAAAGGGGTGAATCAATCGCCGATTGAAACCGGCACGGAACCATTGTCCGGCGTTAGCTTGGAGCTTCCAGTGGCGAGTAGGGCTGCGGTATTGCTCAGATGTATGCAATGCGGATTGATCAGCCGAAACTGTTGCTCATCGTTGCGAAATGACACCATCGCTGGAAAAATAGCGGGTAGCTGTGCATCGTACAACAGAGGTCCGGTTAGCGCTTCGTCCACACAGCCCGCCAATGCATGACTCGGAAGTTCTATAAAAATTAGAAACAAAATGTAAATTTTCTTGTATGCCAACTTGCATGAACACTGCACACTTACCGTGTTTAATGAGATCGATTGAGTCATTTTTAACGCTAAAATCACAATCCACCACCGGTGGGAGTAAGCTTCCATGCAACAACCCTTCCTCGTCTTCGTCGGCTGCATTAGAGCTGCTGCACAGTGGTTCTGGAATGCTCAGCTTCGACTCGTCGGACGGTAGGCACTGGAAGATGTCTTCCATCTCATCCGTCAGCGGCTGCAGCAGATCGTCCTTACAAACTAGATTGAGATCAATGTTGGAGCTTTCGCTGAAGTACGGTAGTGACTCGTCTTTCAGCATGTCCGGCAAAGCGAGCTGTTTGGGAGTTCGCTTTTTTGTTTTTTCCTCCGCATCGCCCGTGTCTTTCTTCCTGCCACTACCACCACCATCCCCACTGGGGATCTTTTTCTTCGTCATAAACTTTGGCACACTATCCAGTTTCTCGCCAGTGCGATGATCCACCTTGTGCCGGCGACGGATATGCTTTAGCCAGTTTGGAAAGTTGGTAAAATCGCGCGTACAATATTTGCACTTGAACGGACGCAGTCCGGAGTGAATGTTGCTGTGCTGGCGCAGCTTGGAACTGCTCAAGAACCCTTTATTACACTCGGGGCACACGAAAGGGCGCTCGTTGTTGTGCACGGCCGAATGTACCTTCAAACAGCGTTCCGTTTTGTAACACTTTCCGCACAACTCACACCGATACGGACGTTCCTGCGAGTGGTAGTTTAAATGTCGCTGCAAATGTGCCTTCTCGCAGAACGATTTATCACACTGCTCACACTGGAACGGTCGCTCGCTGAGGTGCGTTTTGTGGTGTTGAATCAGATTGATCTTCTGCACGAATGCGCGGCCACATTCAGTGCACGCAAACTTTGGGCTTTCTGAGTGTATCTTACGATGGGAATACAGGCTGCCTACCGAAAGAGATCTACGGAGGGTATTACGATTTAATGAATGTGTGCAAGTGAACTATGCCTATGTTAATAACATACTTTCCACAATCCGGACACTCAACTAGCTGCTTTGGTGTACGATGCAGCTTTCGAGTGTGTTCCTTCATCTCGGTTTGCGTTTCGAACGTGGCATCACACCTCGCGCAAGAGTGCCTTAGTGCCAACGCCACATCGACTGTCTTCAGGTTACGATCCTTCGATGATCCAGAATTGTTACCGAGCACATGCGTGTTTTGGTGACGAGTGAGATCAGACTTTTGATGGAACGTTTTGGAACAATCGGGGCAGGTGAATCGTTGATTGGCACTGTTTTTGTGTCGGTAGCTGTGCAACTGATATGCTCGGTACTGCTTTATTCGCTTGCCGCACACGGTACAAACATACACCGGATCTTGCTGGTAGGCCGTGCGATAATGCAGCTCATACGTGGCGCGGGAAGTAAACGTTTTCGCACAGTTGCAGCATTTGAGGTTGATTTTATTTCCTTTCGATTTCTTTTCATCATTAAACGAATCCGTTATGGGTAGCACAGCGTTCCCTTCTTCCAGTACCTTCCGCAATGGTATCCCATTGTTGTCGAAATACTTTGTTGGAGACGGATTTTGCGGTTCCATAACAAGCTTTAATTCATTCCCTAATAAGAAAAGGAAGAACAGTTTTAATATGTTTTCCCTCGTGTTCTAGCGTTCGCCCAAACCTACCAATACGATCCTTTTTACTTTTAGTACCACCGACAATTCTGTCATCCAGCTCAATTTTAACTCCATCAGGATGCTTACGTTCGCCAAATCCTTCCTGCTTTACGTTCGTTAAGAATGTTTGTGTATCATCCATTATGTTGTAGAAGTGGTAGTGATGGAACAAGGTATCAACTCCTCCACCCGAATCAAAACAAACAATCTGCGAAACGTATCACGGAGATTGGCAGAATACAATCAAAACAACACAAACTCCGCAACACACACGAGCCCAAAAGTGAGGTTATGTTTTCTACGAGCGGACAAATTGTACCGTTTATAATATGAAGCTGTCGTGATCGCTTGCACGGTACTAAATGTTGAGCGTGTGTTGACTAACTTAATGCACAGTATTACATACAATTTACATCGTAATCACACATAACACACTTAATATAAGCTTTATTTTGAAGCGCTACACCAAAACAAACAACATTGGACGGCAGCCATTTTTGTTTTCTCTCAATTATATCTTTCTGTCACTGTGGTGCCCCATTGACAAACCTGCTGCTCGAGAACGCTTGTTTCTTCATCGTCAATGTTTCATCGATTCGTACAGTGCAATGAAACCTTTTAATGTTCCGAGCAAACAATCAATAGGGGAAGTGTACCAGTTTTCGGTAGGTAAAATGAAACATTGAAATGTTACTCTGCGACGCAATGCATGATTATTTCCAGCGTATGTTTTTCAAAGATAATGAATTTTTGTCTCACAGGTTAAGTCGATTAAAAGAAATTATAGAGTTCCTAAATCTAGAGAATTTTTAACTCTTATTTACCGAAATTCTACATTCAATGCTGTCTAAGCCGCAGAATACATGTATAAAGTCTAAATCAAGTGTTTTCGAGCAGTTTTATTGCCAACTGGATTTTTATTGTTCACGCGTATCTTGTCCATTGGGTGAATAAGATTTTATGCTGTCAAATTTCGCGTGTTTACTTGCGGTTAAGTTTGTTTACATCATTTTCGTTCCTGATACAACGTTTTTCCCAAAATCCAGCAAGATGATAAAACGTCCATCTAAAAAAGATAGTGAAAAGGAGATTCTGCGTATGCAGCAAGAGTTTTATGTAGAGCAGAATCGAGACGTAAATTTTCAACCCGCTGCTAAGGTTGTGCGTGTCCAGCGTGATGAAGACGGTTCTACAAAGCCGGTCAGTGAGCGAATCACCCGCCAATCGGAGTTCGCGAAGCGCCGCGCTCAACGGGCGCAGGCACAAGTAATCACTCCGGAACCTCCGGAACAGGACGAACCAATGTCCAAAGAATCAGACGGCAATGATGAAACGAATCCAGAAGAACGCTTGGAGGAAACCTTTATCATTGGAGAAGTTGTAGAACGACGACCAGATAAATCATTCCATACTGCCAATGCTACTCAGATTGAGGGTTCATTTCCAAAGACGATGCACATCACGACTTACCCTGCGCAACAGAAAGCGAATGAACCGAAGAAAAGTATTTTTGCGCAAATGCTTTCTAAAGGGAAGGCGGAAAGCAAGCGAAAGGAGCTTGATGAACCACAGGATAAGATTGAGTTTGAAGAACCGACTGGGAGCACGCTACTCGAAGGATGGGATGCTACTGAAATTCATAACGAAAACTTGCGAAAGTTGAGTCAGATGACTGTAGATGAAATCAACAAAGAAAAAACCCACCTTTTAAGCACGCTCGATCCAAAACTTGTTAATTTTCTTAAGTCTCGTAAGAAACCGACTGCAAAAGAAACTGCATCAGACAAGGAAACTGCAAAGATGGAATGTAAACTAATTCCGGAGCAAGAAATACTCCCGGCTGGCATGGAAGTACTGAGCGAAAGAGGATCCGATCAGTGGATAAATTTTGATGTCCTGGAGCCCGAAAAGCTAGAATGGACGAAGGAGATTGAGCAAAGTGTGAAACAACTTAAACCCGGTGAATCCTATGAAGCTCGGTTCGATTGGAAAGGCATTTTGCAACCTTACACTTCCGAGCCGACCACAAAGCATACGGATGATCGTGAATTGTATCTTCATGGAGAGGATGCCTCACGTCCGGGGTATACCCTGCAGGAACTGTTCCGTCTAGCCCGGTCAAATGTCTTGCAGCAACGAATATCGGCACTCGCTGCCGTTGCCGGCATGTTGAACATTATGAATCAGGGCTTTTACCACGGTGTACTCGAGCTGCCCGTGTCCAAAGTATTCTTTTTCTTACGCTTTGCACTGGACGAAAACACACCATCAGTAGTGGAAGTTGCGTCTCGCGCCCTTGCGAGTTTGTTTTACAATGATACGGACGAGATACTGCTCGACACCCTGTTCGACTCAGAGTATGGTATGGTGCAGCCGGAGCTGGCTCTTAATATCACGCACAGTCACGAGGAGGAGCAACGTCAGCGCGAGCAACAAATGCAGGCAAGTTTCGGTGGCATGAATCTTTCGGCTTCCTCGTCCCAAGGAACATCCACACAAACGCGAAAGGTCCATTTCAAAGCTGACCTACCCGATCCAGACGATCCGGACGATGTGCACAATCGGGAAACGATGAACGATTTTCATCTCGCTGAAACGGATCTCGTCGAATGTTTGGTGCGCACGAACATTCTGGAGCGTATACGGTACATCCTGTTCGCGATGAAACCGGAAGGAGCAACCGTGATTAACTGCACGAAGATACTGATTCGGCTGGCACGGACCAGTGAGCAGATGGCGTTAAAGATAGCCACCAACGAGGCGTTGATTGGAGGGTTGGTGAAGCATTATCTTGGTTCAATAGATAGCACCGAGCATGGTGATCATCTTCCGCAGCATTTGGTGGTGAAGTTGATACGCATTCTGAGTGGATATCGCAAAAATTTCTACAATCAGTTATTGCATCGCTTTCATGTTATAAGCCTGGTGAAGCGATATATTTTCAGCAGAAAGGATATCGACGTAAGTAATCAACGGAAGGATTGGGTCTGTGGAGGATGATGAGTGGATCAGCATAACGAATTATTTTTCTTTGCAGGTTAAAATGATTCAAATTCAAATAGAAGCATTCCGGTTCCTTCGCCAATTGATGCAATCTATGCCGGACGATGGGTTATACAGGTGAGTAGAATTATTAGTACCTGCATAATGATTAGTACAATACAGTTTTTTTACTATGTCTATGACATTTGATTTAAAATTAATTTAAAATAAATTGAAAATAACTATGTAAATGTTGCCTAACATTTCTGCTTCTACTCGAAGAAATGGTTTTATATCGATCGAATTATTTTTTCGAAATCTTAACCGTATAAACAGCGCAAAAAATGTTTTCCGACCAATTAGCTGATTGTGGTAAAAATATCGTATTTATATACTTGGTCTGATCGTACATACCTAAACGACGTGCATTCAGACATAAATTGCTGTGGAAGGTAAATTAACGCCTGTCGGTTTTTTTTTTTTTTTTTTTTTGTAGTATTGAAATGCCAAGCACTTCGAGGAAAATTCAATATGTTATGAATGTCGTTAGATAAGAGGTGTGAATACCAACGATACATATATCCGGCAAATCAAACTTTTGCTTTGTGTCTTTGGGTTTAACTGTGAAGCACATATCTTTCTTATAAATCGATATAGCAAAATATATATTTGTTCAGTTGTGTGAGCGTGATTCTACTGTGTTATAGTAAGGTTACTAATACTAAGATATTCTCACCGCTTACAAGAATACTAATTCGATTAGATGATTTTGGTCCTGTACGCGCTGGTGAGTTCTTTATTGGAAAAAAATTCAAATATATAATATTATATTAATTTAAATGCTGAAACTATACACTGTCGCCATCGTGTGGGTTCAATCGTGCCGTTATGTGGGAGCGTTCTCGTAGCGTAACATGTCCTGCATCAGTCGAGCATCAAAAGGTGACAAAATTTAATCACCTCGTCGTGTGCCTTGAAGTAACACTTAACCGTCTGATATGCCGTGTCACATTTGTCTGGAGTGACTGCACAATAAAGAACAATAATCAATCAAGAAAGAAACGCATCCCATTTATACAAATACTTACCAATATGACTGCATTCGCGGGTCAAGTGTTCGACCGCTTCCTTCACATCGTCTGGCACAAGATAAATCAGCTGATCGAGTTGGATGCGGCCGGTCCCTTCTTCGATCACATCGATCTTGTCGAAAAGACAGTGTATGTAACATCCAACAGCCGGATCGTCATGCACAGTGCCATCGAGACATTGTCGCAACAGCTCCTCCGATGCGCCCGTTTCGCGCACACAAATTTCATGCAACAGTTTGGCGGGCTTTTTGTAACGATCCGGTATTTCGAACGACTACACGAGTGAATGGCGAAACAAAAAAGATTTTAGGAAAATATGGGATATTATTACCAATAATTTGTTGTACGCGTTAAATTGGAGTTCTATAAAATATGGCTGTAAAAAAAACAGGAAATGCTATTATGTGATTCAAATACTTTTAGGAGGATTCAAGAGAGGAGTTGATATTGCAGAACACATTCTGAAACACGAGAATTGGAGTTAAGATAGAAATTGTTTCATTTCCTAGTGTAAAATAGTTTTCAATTGTGTTTCGCTTTCTCGTATCCCATAGATAGCTAGTTAACCCACCACTGAAACAACTTGTTTATGTAAAAACAAAACTAGCAGCTGTTGAACTGAAACTTTACACCGTTTACATAAAGTTTAGCGAACATTGGCAACCGGTATAACACATAAAAAAGTGTCGAAATCGATCGAACGATCGAAAAAAGTCACTTTGTGAGGTGTTAAAATGGCTCGATGTGACACCGAGCGAGCCAGATGGTGGAGTTTTTTTTTATGTTCTGTTCATACCTTACATACATACAAGAAAAAAAAAGTTTTTCTCCCGACTTTCCAACCAAACATTACAGCTTTAGCATTGGTTTTGGAATGGGTTTACAAAGTTTGACCGAACGCATCACGTTCTTGTGGTGTGCTTATCTTTTCAACTTTCCGGTTCAAGTCAGTGCGGATGGCACTTGAGAGCGAGTGGCCGAGGGACTTAATAAAGCCTATTAAATGCACCTCAACGCACACGATGACAGATGATGTTTACGGTTATATTGCCTGCCATGAAAATATGTTCACTGGCCAATTACGTCCGATTGTTTTTCGAAAGCATGGTGCCGACGTCGTTATTGTCCTGACGACAGATATTTCTTGGAAAAATTGATTACAATAACGCATCCGGTAACGTAACTGCCATTTACGAATCTGTTCGAGACGGTTTACGATATTACCGTTAACCGATAACCGTTCACGATTAGTATTTTAAGTTATATGTTTATTTTTAATTTACATACAAAATTAACACCTTTCTTCAAACAATGTTTAGAATTATTATAATGAATCCACTGTTCATCTCCAATCACAATTTGACGGTTTCGATCGACAAATCATTTCATTTTCACAGTTGAAGCAGTTGCTCGTTAGGCTTTTTACATTTTTATCTGTGTACTGAACTAGTGTGTTAAACTTTTGAATCAACTCGAAATTATTTTCACTACTAGACGTTCTTCACGGTGTAAGATTTTCTGAATAATTTTCACGGCAAAAATCAATCGGTGCCGGGTCAATCGGTGCCGGGGAATAGAACACGGGTCCTTGCCGTAACGTTGACTCAGGTCTTCGTCGTGTACATAAACAAACGCTCAATCAACCATGCCACAAATCGAAAAGCTTGTTGCGAAACTTTTCAAGGAACTGCGGGGGGGTTTACTCCCCCCCCCCCCCTCCCTGACATCAATTGGAATTCGGAAGAAAAACTCGCATTTTTTTCTGTTGCTTGCTGGTCGGTGTAAGTCACGGATCACTACCAATCTCCAGCCGCCAGCCACCATGTAGTGCTTTAAGAATCCCTTTTTTATAAATTTTATCCGTTCACTCACTCCCGACACTGTTATGTTTGTGTACACGTCGCATGCAGAGGAAGTATTTTTTACCAAACTTTTGTTCGAAGGTAGTGATTTACATGAAGTGAATGAAAAGGCAACCGATTCTGTAATGTAATCGTATCGCGTACTACGCGTCGGTGCTGAAAAGGATGCTTGAAAAATAAGCATTTTTTTACGTTCCTTCCCGTTCTGACAAGCGATAAACACGTGGGGATAGATAGAATAAAAAAAATAACACTAATCGTATGCAAACAGCGTACACTAGGCGTGCTTATCAAACTTACACCTGAAAGCACAATGCAAAGTGTCAGGACGAGTAGGGTGAAGGCGATCCGTCGGCGGCTCGTCATTTTCGTCAGAAGTGCGTCTCCCAGAGGAAAACTAGGGATGTACTGAATTCCGTTACCACACCGTACCGCACCTCACGTGTGTACAACCAACGTGTGTCTTTCGGTTATTACCGTCTGTTGCCATCCGGGCACCGGGCGAAAGAACTAGCACGTGCTTCTGCTGCCGCCGAGGCTTTGAAGTTTCTTCGGAAAATGTGCGCATCGCATCTTTCAACGGTTGGTTTTATAAGCGATTTTGGATCGGAAAAGCTTTGTTGATAGCGGTGTGTGTGTGTGTCTCGGCATGATACGATATAATATTCGTACACAAATCTGTCTATCATCTTCGTGAGATAGGCGCTTTTGGCAGCGATTTTGCATGCCCAACAATTCAGTTGCGTGAGTATCGCTGTGATTCTAATCGACTGGGAATTTGAATACAGTTTCAACTTCACCAATATCTTTTCAACATTGTCGTACCACTTTTTTGTTATTTTTGACATTCCTATGTAAGGTAAATGCTGCTGGAATGGATATATAACGAGCATTGTCGAAACGAAAGTCAAAAGTCTAATTGTATCTGATTGCAATCGTAACGTTGCCAAGAGAGTGGTGGTAATCACCTGGTACGGTGACACAACAATTAATAATCATTAGTGCGTACCGAATGCAAACTCTGCCAACAAGGCCAAGGACCAAACGTGTCGTGCAGCGTGATGCGCATGAGGCACACAAGGTAGCACAAGTGGCACCGATTGCACGCTAAATTGAATATTGATTAGAAAGTTGCGGTCTCATTCAAATGATTTCAGATGTTTCCATTTTGTTCGTAATAATATGGTTTTTGGTCGTCGTTGGTACGTTGTCAGCGTGCAAACGCAGCGGTACAGATGCATTTACATAAAACTTCTTTCCTGCCGTGACTGTCCGGCCGTCCGCCCTACCCCGCCGTGATTCCGTACGGCCGTGACTATCGATAAGCTGGCTCGATGTAGCTGGCTCTTCGTTACTCTGTAGATGGAAACGTTTATTAATTACATGATTGCTAGATGGTAGTGCAGAATGTTGTCGATTGTGATGCTTTCCAAGTTCAATACATAATGAGAGAAAGAAATGGTGCGAAACGAACTGGAACAATCAACAGGTTGTGGATTGGAGATAGGTTGTGATTGCAAGGTTGAGGTTACAAGGAGCTTTTATACAGTATTTAACGATTTGGTAACCTAACTTGGTGCGAGAATTTATTGTTTTGCGTCAATGAGAAACATTTATGCAAAACTTTGCCAATGAACGATGTTAAGCCTGATAGTTTTTTCTGCTGCCGTCCTTGTCATTTCATAGACCTTTTCATTATCAGGGAAACGAAATCAAAATAGCTGCGTATCATGTTCGGTAAACAACGCTTGGTGAAGCTTGGTTATAGAGTTGTTTTCGGTCACGAAAGTCACGAACAAGTATCTATGGGTATTTGCAGGTGCATTTAGTAATTTCAGAACGACCTTCGCTTGCACACATTTTTTGTGCGTCAATTAAAAAGCGTGACCAAACCGATGTACCAACATTATGGGCTACTTGTTTAATGGTGATACAATGTCTGCAATCTCCACCATTTGTCTTAATCCAAGTTATTCGTTTCATCGCGTCGTTATTTTTTCTTCGTTCCAGCGAACTTTGGCCCGCCTTGTGCTACCTGCTCGAGTGGCACTATCAGCATCTCATTTTTGACGAGGATGGCCCATTTATCATCCGTCAGCATGCTGTCGCCTTGTTAGCCCTAATTGGCCCGGGTTTGCAGCGCGAAATTGCAGCAGCTGGAGGTCCTGGCGGTGGTGCACCGAACGCACTGCATCGCCAACTCGTCGAAAAACTGTTCGCCTGTTTCTCGAAGTGGTTTACAGCGGCCGAGCGGAATGGTGCTAACGAGGTAATTAATAGACGTGTTTTGCGATTTGTGTTCGGAATAGTGATTTTCTGTTTATTTTGTTTCAAGTTTTCCCAAAAGTTACTCCTGGCAGGTTGCCTATGGAATGCAGCAAGAGCCAAATCGATCGTCGGGCCAGAATCATACGAAACGTTTTTGATGAAATATCTCATCCGCTTCCTGCACAGCAATCGCTTTAATGAAATCATTCAAACGATAAGGTAGTAGTTTCGCTAAATCAAAATCAAACAACCTGATTGACATCCTATTTCCAATAACTCAAGCTCAACGTCGCTTATCCTGACGCACTTCGAAGACCGCAGTCAGTACGGTATCGCTGCCCTGCCATCGTTGGGTGCGGTGCAGGTGCGCTACGGCGAACCCATCCCGACGCTAATCGTGACGAGATCCTATCCAGTCGTTCTGCTTCATGCGCTGCTGCAGCTGACACGGAATGAGCAGTGTCCGCAGTTAGAGAATGAGATTTTCGGCTGTGCTGCTCACCATCGCTACTTGGAGGCTGTTTGCGCTCGAGTTATTGGTGGAAAGCAGAAGGAAGCTGACGCTTTGATTGGCAATTGGTTTGTTCAGACAATTGAACAACGTTATCTACTCGACGTTCTCGCATTGCTTGGGCCGGAAAAGGGCGGCCAAAATCAAACCACCGTATTGAGAGACGGTTTGGATGGAACGATTGCACTTCAACTAGCCTTCTCCCTAACATGCTCGATTAGCGAAGCTTTCTATCCCGCCATGGTGAAGCTTTTTGATGATATCATTTTCGTGCCGGCATACTATGGAAGAGCTGCGACGCAGCTCGCAGTAAGCGGCGAGGATTTACAGCGCTGGAAGCTCAACTTCAAGTTACTGGCTCAGCGTGCCGTACGGAACGAGGCAAGTAGCAGCGTCAAAAAATGTTTTTTTTTAATCAAAACCTCATACTTCTTTAGGATCGGATTTCAATCGAACCATGCTTTTTGCTGTTTTATACTTGTGCACTCAACAGGTCAATTTCGCTCTCGACCGGGAAGGATTGACGCGGACGGAATGGAAAATGCCCATGCTTCGGCCCAGTTGGCCTTACAGCCCGCTCTATCTGATGGTGGACAAACTGGAAAAGGGCACCGAGAAGCTCGAGCTACTCACCGAGTCCGCCATCATCGACACAGGGCTACGACTCTCTGAGCTACTAGAAGCGTGTGGAATGTCGATAGCAAATCCAACCGAGCGTTTGATGTACCTGCTGGCCGCCTTCCTCGGGCCGGATTCTAAGTTCCTCGAACCGACCCATTCGGTGGTAATCGAACGAAGGTTGTGCGGGCTTCGCACCCTAGCACTCGATGGTAGTGTTGTTTTTGCTTTCGAAACGACCAAAATCGAGGAGCGGAAAAGCTTCTACGGTCTATACCAGCTGGCGCTAGATGTGTTCCAGAGCTCCAGCTACGGGCATGCTGGGTTCGGAAGTGTACTGATGGCGCCGCTAGCACAACAGTACGACGTGCGCTGGCGTAACATGGTCTGGTCGGAGTACGTTGCCGTGCTACGATTTATTACCTGTAGTGAGCATGAGGTAAATCGCCACTAGGGCGCTTTGTGTGTACGGAACGTATTGATTTCATTAGCTTCTTTTATTTTGCCTGCTAGTTGTTTGGTGAACTTGAGCAGTATCTGCAACCGTTGGAAAGTGACATCGTCCTGCTACGGTCATACGGACAGGCACTAAACTCGAACCTACTTCGACCCGGATCGATACCGCATCGGGTGGCCAATCATCACGTTCAGGCGTACCGCTCGAAGGTGAAAGTGATACTACCGCTGTATGATGGCACCACGGAGGATCGGCTTCAGAAAGACGTAACGAAAGCAAACGAGCAGTGTATCGGGTGTGATAAATAAAGAGTGAATTACGATCCAGTTCGTTGTCCGGAAGCAAGATCCATCCCACTTCACTGGCGAGACGTTAGTAAGAACGGGGAGAAAAACGAGGGTTATTTTTCTTACGCTTTGGTTTTGCTGGTTACCTGAAGTACCGTGAGCGGTTCGTTGCCTGCGAACTGCTCGGTACATATCGGATAAATGACGTGGATCGGTGAAATTGGTTGTGTTCAGAGGTTTATTCGAATAAAGAAACAAATGGACGGGAACAAATCCCAATAACACATTTCATCGTACATGTTGCGTTGTTCTACTGTTGTACTCCTTGATGTCTTAATACGAAGCGATGTACTTAAATTCACATTTTTTGTTGGTAAATGCAAAGTTTTTTCCAAAAAAATATCTTCAGAAATCACTGATTGCATGTTTACTTGCTTATAATATTATCATGTTTATTAACTGTTCAGTATTCCCGGGACGGCCAGGGTGTGTAGTGATAGCGGCGCCGGTCTTTCACATGACCGGACTGGTACCATGATCCCATTCGGACCGTTCTCTCTAGCAAGGAGTGGCTAACCAGCTATGGTAGTAAATCAGTCTAGTAAGCCGGGAAAACGGCAGGCATATGACTTCGGTCGTTACGCCAAAGAGAAGTATGAAAAATTTCCTGCAAAGAAAATTTCCAATTTTATTATAAGTAACGGCAATCAGTTAATGATTCTAAGAACTCGCATTGGAGTTGTAACTTAGTGTTTCGTAACTTCGACCCCGAACGGTAAGATAACCCATTGCTCTACGATGTACACCTCAATTTCGTTTATGCACCAATCTCTCTGTTGGCACGAAACGTGATTGTGGTAAGCGACAATAAAAGGGCCATCAGTACGGGGTGCCCATGGTTCACACCATGCTGAAAGCACGCGCCTGTTGCCACCGAGGCGTGAAGCTCGTAGCATTCCAAAGGATGAAATTTCGCTAATGCTCTACCGGTGCACGGTATTATCCGTGGAGCGAATGAAATCTCGCAAAGCGGGAACGGTTGAGTGAGTTTCAGTGTTGTTCCCGTTGTTCTGGAACATTTTCACGCATCCACGGCGTTTGACGGCGACGGTTGGCTAGGGGGAGGAGGGAGGGGGTGGGCGGAATGGAGAAAGCGTCGTGGCAGCATTGCCGCTTACAGTGCAATTTATACACCCTGAGGACCACCGTTTTCTTTCCCCCCAGAGATAGACGGCGACGAATACGTCTGAAGAGACGGGACAAGGGTGAGAAGTTCTGGTAGCTAATGCGGGTTTTATTTCGGAAATAAAGTTTTTCGTATGAAGCTGAAGACAGATTCGAAATATAAACGCGAATTGGATCACGAAATATCAACACCGGATGCCTTTCCCTTCCTTCGCATAGGGCAACAGCAATTCGCCTCGATTGCGAAAAGGAGAAATTGGAGAAATTCAGTAAGAAAGTACGAGCGCCAACGGTGTTGAGAACAAAAATAGGTGAAAGACCTCAGCTGCCTGGGTGTAGGGTTGGTATCTGTAAGATAATTTAATTTAAAAATTCAATGAAAAGAACCAAAGAAGGCAAGGTGAAAACATGCTTCGCAGTGCAGTATCGAATTCCAAACAGCACCGGTTCCTTGGTTCCCTGAAGAGAGTAAAAAAAAGCGACCGCCAAGAAGAGCAACCTATTTTTACCCCAAAACCACTCAAAACACTGGGGAAATCCACTTCCATTCACCTTAAACCGAAAACGACATTGCGCAATGAATAACATAAGTAAAATTAACTCACAGTGTGTACGTGATGCGCCGTTTTTGTTAAAACATTACTTGTATTTTTATGGTTTCATGAACAATACAGAACAATTCCCATTCAAATTAAGCTCCATGACTATTATATGACCAGCCCGTAATCGATCACTTAATCAGTCATCATAATGGATAATAATTCCATCCGAAGAGAATACATCCGACGTCTATGCCATCACTCCGGACAGCATCCCCTACTCCGTGGGTAGCGCGGGAAAGTGGGGAAGCATTTTGTCATTCGGCCAATTAATTATCAGCCATTGGCGCTACTTTAAATCGGTACACGACACTAAGTGTTAATGTATGTCACCGAAGCCGTTACACTGCTCCTTCTCTCCTACCAATTCACTTTACTAGTCGGCCCCAGACATGCCGTCCCATCGATGACTCAAATGTCGTCGTACGGGGTTAGGTGGCGTTAAGGTTAAGTGCTTAATATGATCGACTCTCGTATACGCACTCACACACATGCGAGTCGAGTGTATTAGTCATAATACGCCGGTCTGCTTCGAACAGGAGTCTTTGATGGAGAATTTTGAAGTCGTGATGGTGTTTTGGTGCTTTCGCGTGCCGTACCACAGCCTCGGGACGGGTGTTTTTTCCGCGAGAATTTCAGGTGTTTTCATGTCGTAGGAGATGTAATAAAGATGAAAGGAATAAATAGTCGGTTGAGAAAGGTGTCAAACGTGGGATAAGATGGGATGGGAATCAACGATGAATAAAGCGTTTGTGTCAATACTTAAAGAAATGTCTGAACCTAGCACGTGTGTGATTCTATGTTTGGAATGGTGTCTTGGTGTCGTTAGCGATGTAGTACCAACGATTTGTTTATACTTAAATTTCATTCTCAACAAGAAATATTCATCACCGCAACGTAGAAAGTACCTCGTACTTTCATACATAATCCAAACAAAAATAAAGCACATTTAGCTATTTTTATACATGAAATATATGGAATCTTATAACTTGGTAGAGTGAAGCTTATGATTTCAGTATTTCTTTATAGACGAGGGCAGCAAATTAATTGAAAAAAAAAGAGAATTACAAGAGCGTTGTATATTGCAGGACGTAGACACAACAGAAATCAGATTCACTCAGTATCCGGTAAAGCCTACCACGAAGGGGGCTTTCGATTATTTCGTTTCATATTCACAAGCACTCATGCCTTTACGCACATGTAGACATCAAGGGAATTTATCACTATTCTTCCTCTAGTGACTCTGCCAGGATATCGATAGGCTTGACCGTGTAGAAACGTCCCTGTAGAAACGAAACAGCTAATTAATCATCATGAAGAGAGCTGCGCGTGCCAAGTGCTCGCACGATGACGCCAATGGAACTTCCCGACTGTAAGGCTAGGACCGTGACCACAAAACCCACCGGCATCATCGTCGAAACCATCATTGCCATCAGCTTCTTCATGATAACCGGCTGAAATCGATTTTCTGCCAACGAGTCCCACTGGCGGTTGAGTCAACGTGCTTGTGTGTCCATCGGTCGGAAGCTCCAACGTCAAATGATCATATGACTCCGGGAGACTTCTCTGTCTGCTGCCAGCTGGTACACAAGGTCACTAGCCAAACTCTCTTCTTCTTGCCTCGCGTTTTGCTTTGTTGTATCCCGTTGTGACGGCGATCCACATCTTTTTTGCAAATTGCGAAGTAGGGTGATGTAACATGACGAGCCTGCACAGAACGGTCGGATCCAAAAGAACCGAAGCGTGAAACTGCTGCGATGCATTTTTCACGCTGAGTGCACTTTTAATAGTTTTCGTTGACCGTGATATCAGCGAATATAAGATGATAAGAAGTAAGTTGAGAAAAATAGAACGCTAAAACCGTAATCTTCCACAAACGGAGATTGATGTGTGGCTGCTGGGATTGTTTTAAAAAATCATGCACGTTGCTGGGTCTGCTGGGAGATGTAAACCATGTAAAACTTTGTTCTCCGGGTTAAAATGTAACCTATACTCTGTTCTGTTTAATTTTTGAATTATTAATGTTATACCAAAATAAAACATTCCACGACTTTCGTATGATGCCATCACAGTTACAGTACACAGTTACATCGAAAACTTCCATATTCCGTGTGGGTTATGAAATAAAAAAACAACCTTGGCCGTAGAATATGTAGATATAGGAGAAGGTCGCAGTAATGGATATTTTCTCAAACAAGTCAGAAAGCACGTGCCAAGATCTTATCGGGTGAGTGGAATTGTTTTTTTTAGAGGAATAATGGTTTCTATGAACTGTGGGTTAAAGTTTACGATTTTATCGCGATGCGGAGCTTATAAACAAGTGTCCCATTGTATATATTTCAAGACATTCGAAGAAAACTTTGATCTGAAGCCATTCGTTTGTCGATAAGTAGAAAAATATAGCCCAATATTTAGATAACTGAAATATTTGGCCTTATATGATACGAATGGATACAGTCGTCCGCCGTCCGTACAATTTCTGCTTATCTGGTAATACACCAAATAGCTCAGAGGTATTTCGTCACAGTTTCCTCATATCAAGTACGTTTTAATCATTTGTTTGAGGATGACGAATGGTACCATAACATGTCAGACCATCTTTGCGTTACTCACACATAAAATCCGCATCTGCTTCGCTTTGGTAAGACGGGAAGTAGTTATAAAGTTGTGGATTCTATTCGCTGGCATAATACCCTGGGCATGTTTAAATAAGTAGTAGCAAGGTTTTGCAAAACATCTCTGCCCTTTTGCCGGGCTGGCTCGCCCGATGAATAATTCACTGCCCTGTTTGGAAACCACATAAAATCGTAAGCTACCGTGACGGTTACTTTCGCGTTGATCGATTTGGTGTGCGTTCGATCACCCAACAACCTGCCGGCACATGGCGGCATGCTTATTTGAACCATAATTTGAATATTTTTATTCTAGCGTATAGTGGCATCACAATTAATTATTACCCCATCACCACGCCGCACCGCATGCGTTTGCAGCGAAGCACGTTTTTGCCTTCCTGGCCACGTTTTTATGTGCGGACACTTCTTCGGCTTCGCAATACTTCCGTCCCACATTACCCCGGAATCCCGCACCAACATCCGATGAGTCAATTTACATACAATTCGCTGCCGTTGAAGGTGCTTAAAAGCAACAAATCGGTGTTTAGCTCGGCAGTTGGTACTGCTCAATGAGGCGTGCTGCTGTTGCGAGCACCGGCGGGACGAAGCTCATCCGTCAATACGCATTATTTATCGTCTGACATGATCACTTCGCACGTGGTTGTCTTCCCTCCGCCGTCACCCCTTTGTAGACGCAGACGCCTTTGGCGTTTAGTGCTCAATCGACACAAGCATACCTAGGCCGGGATGTGTAGGAATAGTGTGGGTTAGTAGTGTAATTGGTGAAGGTAAATGTGCGGCCAGCTGACGCCAGGAGCCGGAAGCGAACACTGTAATTGCAGCAAAAGCCAGCAGTAGCGAACGGAATATAGTCTGAACCGGATGGAAAGCAACAGACAACTAACAATCGCTAAGCTTGATGCTAGAAATTAAAGCCAAGCGAATGAAATTATTCTTACTTGAAAGTGTCACAGAGTGTGTCAGAGTCAACGCAAAGTAAGTGCTTGGAGTTCGATCTATTTTCTTATGCTGTGCATTGAAGACCGAGGGTAAGCGATCCCTTCGCAGGAAGTTTGTTTTGAAACCAGGTGCCATCTGGCTGCTATCGCCTGCAACGTGCGTCTGTTTCCCGACGACCAGCTCGCTTCCCCTTTTTGGAGGCCTTAGTAAGTTTCTCGAAAATGAACGAGTCGTTGCACATAGTTTGCAAGTGACACGAAGGAAGGAAAAGGGCATTGTTCATAGCACCATTCGATGGGTGTGTGTGTGTGTTTGTGTGTGAGAAGAGGTTGAATATCTGCATGCGTTGCGCGTTCTAAACAAACTCGCATGAGAGATAGAGAAAGAGAGAGCGTCCGCGGAGAGGCTGATCCAACGTGAGCAAATTTCAACTGAAAAACGAGGAGCAGGGAGAAATCTCGCTCACTCATAGCCTTCTCCATCTCTCTCCACGAGAGAGGCGCTTGACGTTCTGGACCGCTGAAAATCGCGAGCCTGCAACTTCGCGGAGCGGCGTGCGCGTTCGGCTTTGCGCGGGATTTTTTGAATAAAACTGCGGTTCGCTGAAATCAGCGGCTTTTGTTCGACGTTCAACGTTGTGCTCGATCGACAGCAACAGCAGCCGCCTGTGGCTGGCTAAAACAACATTATCTGTGCTGCGTTTGGGTGCTCTGGGAGGTTAGTGTTTGACAGTAATTGGGCATGCATTTGTGTGATTGTCGTTAGAGTGTGAAATTTGCACCAGAATGGTGTCAAAATAGCGAATGTGTGATTAATCATCATAAATATCCTTGAAATCGTGCCTATGCGTGTGTATGTGTCACCCTGAAAATGTGTTTCAGTGATTACAATGTTGTCTGGGGATTTCTAGGTTAAAGAAGGCCTTGACAGTTTACGAACCGGCTAGTTCATCGTTCCGGTAATCTACGTTCACATCTCTCGTATGGGCCTGGGAAGAAGTGGAATCAGTTTAAGTTCGAAAACCTTCCGTCCGTCGCCGTCGTCGAACATGTGGTTGAGTGTGTGATGTGTATGTGTGTGTGTGTGTGTGTTTGTGTGTTTGCTGAGAAACGGTTTATAGTTCCCTTTAAACGAACACGGTGTATAAGAAAATGGAACGGAACCACGGAATCGAAATCAACTGCAGATTATAAAAGATGCTCAAGTGAAATAAACGAGTTTTTGTTGCCACGGTCCGTGGAGCCAGGCATGGTGGAACGCAGCTCCCGCTCGGTTGAACTTCGGGGTGTATTTTCGATCGGCGGTTTATCGAACTGGCACGCGCGGAAGAGTTAAAGCAAAAGAAACAAAACTGTGCAAAAAAAAAACTGAAAGAACTGGATAAATCTTAAAGTTTGAGATTTGCCACGTGATTAAGATTTCACTAACCGGGCTCATTTAGTGGTAGCTTTTCGATGTTCGTTTCTTTTCTTGTCGCTTTCTCCCTATCAAATGGCATACCTTTATGTCCGGTGGGTAATGGAAGATACAGACACCAAAATAACAGCAATTGTTTGTGGCTTTATGTTGCATAAAAAAAGGATTACCCTGGTGTGCGACTGCCGGGGATGTTATTTCTTCGTTTGCCAGCTGACGGGGTATGGAGTGTTTTTGTTTTCGTCCGCTGTTTACCGTTGTTTGTTGACAAACCCCAAAGGTTTCTTTTGATGTAGCGTTAACGAGCTTCCAGACGGCGAAAGTCGGCGGATATAGGTTTCGTCGGTGCGGGATAGAGCAGTTTGCAAACCCTTTTGCGAATATATGGCGTATCTATTTCGTGCTCGGGGCGATCAAACCTAAACCAGCCTGCTGGTATAGGAGCAATGATCCAAAATAAGCAATTTGGGAAGCGAAGAAGAAAAAGAATCCTTAGGACATATAAAAACACAGAGAGTTGAAATTAAAAAAGTACACCCGGGCAGGAAGGATGAGTCACAAAAATCGAGAAGCCAAGCAAAATGAGAGCATAAAGCGTGGGAAGAGGCGTCATTGGCGTTCAATCATCCGTGAAGTTCCATTTCCGTAACCACTCCCCGGGAACGCACAATTCTACATATAAATGGTTGCCGCCACGAACTCGAGTTCACCGGTGTGCTACCGGGAGCACCCAGAGCACGTGCTGATCCCAAGACAAAAACGCAACGTCTTTCGACAACATAAATAGTGTGTGCGTGTGTGCGTGCGTGTGCGTGTGTGTGTGTGTGTATGTGAGATATTTTATAGAACAAAAAAGACGAGATAGCATGAGGGCAACGAAACTCTACTTGGGTAATCTCGTCTGCTCCTCACGCAACCTACAGTGATGCTTCCGAGTTTGGTTCGAGTGTGTGACGTAGGTTGTTCCATGTTTTTGCGTACGGGTGTGTGTATGCTGCGTGATCCACTTATATCCCTTGCCATATATTATCCACTCTTTTGACCCTCTCGTGATCTTGTCGAGATGTTGTGTTGTCTTACAGCGCAGTGTTGATCGTTTAGCTTCTCTATTTATTTACGTTTTTCTTCCTTCCCTTGCTTCGATCAACCGAATGTTTTCGAACCGATTGCAAAAGAAGCGAATCGTTCTCGATAATATCAGCAAGTGTTTGCTGTGAAACTTTTACCTTTCATCCCATCGCACCCGCTGCGATGCGTCGCATACCGGGATTGTATGCTGTATGATAATATTGACACAGTTTGGATTTTCCTCTGACACACTGCTTCAATAATGCGAGCGCCTAACGCGTCCACGTGTAGTTGCAAGACCCATACGAAGAGCATTATAAATCAGTCCGGAAAAAATAGAGAATGAAACAAATTAGGGAGCCCCATGTAGGAGGTACACAGTCGGCTATGTTTTTGCCGCATCATAATGATTTGTCCGAAGCGATAGAGTTTTTATGTTGTGCGAAACAAATGCTAAGAAATTTTTTACTTCTGTATTCAAACATAACCATCGAGGTCGTGTTTATCCCGCCTCATAAGGAAGGGAAGTCTTTTGTTAGGTTGCGAACAAAATAAATACACACCCAATCACGATTTCTCCCGGCTGGTGCGCTGGTTTGCTGATGACGTCAAAAGAATTGGGAATTCTATGGCAAAAAATCAATGGTTGGTCAAAGAGACATGTGAATAAATATGAAACTATTTTGGCCCCTTTTATATGCAAGGAAAGCGGAAGTAGCGAAGTCAATGGGCTGATGCCAATCGTGTATTGGTGACCCAAGTCAATAAATCCATTTTGGGCCCTTCAGGAAATAGGTTGGAAAATTTTTCCACGCCTGACGGTAAGTCTTTGCCGTTTCCTTCGCTCTGTGGATTAAACTGGCTTATATTGAGTTTTTTTTTTTGTATTTTGAAATCCCAAAATTTGTTCGTTTGCTTTCATCTTCTAAACAGTAGAATCAGCTTCGGCCGCTGATTTCCGGTCGGAACCGACCATGCAAATGTGGATTCCAAAACGGAATAAACTGAATACAATGTGTACAAATGTGTACACCCACCCACCTGCACTCCTGCCTGCCGCATGTGCCGGAAAAAAAACTTTGCACAACGCGCATACCTTGCTTTGCGACACCTTTACATAGGGCTTACGTCAGGTCTGTTATTGTCACCGCACCGCAATTGTTATCCCCGGCCCGTGATGAAAACCGACGATTGTTAATACAACCTTAGGCACTATACAGCACCATGAGTGCCATCATCACGATCCGAGTATGGTGACATTCGTCCTATCGTGTCGGAAGTTTCATCGATGCATCCGATCAACGTTTCGATCCGTAAGTGCTATAATTGTTCAAATGTGGTGATTGGTATAAATAGACTAAGTGCAACTGCACTGATAGTAAGACTCGCGGTGGAGCGCAAATGGAGTAATCGCTGGTAATGAGCTGCTAATTCTTCTGGCTTGCTATCATCAGTTAATCATTATGCGTGTTATTGCAGTACGCGAGCGGAAAATTTATTGGCACATTAACCTTTGCACAGGTTTACGATAAAGTGCATCATTTCAGGCGTTCAGTTTGACATTTTGATTGTTATCGCATCATTCAAACAGATGGTCTTTTATCTTCTTCCTCAACGCTGAAATTGACCGTGTTCGATAATATGAGTTTCATTTAAATAACAATCATAAAAAAACGCCATTAACAGAGTAATTTTATATGCGTGCTGCTGTAAACCCAGTGCCAAAATCAAAAGCTTTTTCGTTATGCGGTTTGTTCCAACCTTTGGCCTTTCTTTGTGCTTCAAACAGGTAGCCGCCAGTCGGGTGAACCACAATCCTATTTAAGTTTCTGCGGCTAATTAGCGTAATGAAATGCTCCCGTTGTGCTGGTGTTGTTTTTATTGCAACGCATAGAAATAAAAACAATTAGCTGTGCTGTGCAATTTTTCGACGATGTGCTGGTTATTTTAAATGTTTCTGTTTCGAATTCAGAGAAATGGCGAAACATCAAACGCCTGATATAAAACACGTCCCTTTTTGTTTATACTTGTTTGTTCCCTCGATAGCTATCGGTATCGGATAGTTTCTGGGTGAATAAGATTGTATTACAAAGTTCATTCAATTATTATACCTTTTTTATGAGTATTTTTTTATTCGTGCGGAATACTCAATAACCTACCCAGTTATGCAAGTTTAATGCGAACGTTTACCTTCTGCATTACGAACCAAGAGATCACCCTGTGCACGCGTCTCGTGCAAATTCCAGTCAATTTTTCTCTCCGATCCTAGCTCACTTGCTAGTGCTGTAGGGTTTAGCGTAGCCATGCAATTGAAAAGGAGTGAATACTATTACTGACCGCGTGTGTTTGTGTGTCTGCCGTGATCACTAATCGAGCGCTAGACACGCGTCCCTATGCAGCGGCAAGAAAAAAAGCCATAGGAACACTGGTCTAAGACAAGGCGGCACGTTTCATTCGTGAGCTTCTTAATTCGAGCCGGGGGTGACGATGGTCCGCCGGCCCTGGGTGACACTGGAAATCGTACCCTGGACGCGAGCTCTACCGGCCTCAGTACATGTAGCCGCTCGGGAGAAAGGAAATTATCAATAAACGTAAATAAACCTGCCGTTCCTGTCTGTACCGTGCCCGTGATCCACCGCCGATCACGCTTTGGTAGCGATCGTCATGGCACAGGTCACGAAAGGTCTTGTGTTTTTAGATCAGCGAGAGTGTGACCACTTGCGGACATCGCTACCGTTGTCTTCGCCCGGTTGATAACGAACTAGAAGAGACGAAACGGTCAGTACCAGTTTGAAGGTGACAGTCGATGTGCTACTGGGATGTAGGTCGGAACAAGACGATCTTTTTTTTTTGCTTGCCGCTTGCTGTTCCGGTGATAAAGATAAAACTGGACCAATAAGTAGTGTTCTCAACTGGTGGAGGAAAGTGAACCTGATTCGAACGACGCATTACGAAACACATTTCGGAATGTTAGAGGAAGGGATGTTGACCGATCTGAAACTTTATCAATGGTGGTAATAAATTATTAGATTATCCTTTCTCAATTTCTATCGTTGGCATAGCTCTTTAACCGAGCCCTGCCATCATGGCTGGCGTAGAACACTGAAATAGTATGAGTGCTTGAAGATCACCTCACCGGACGCTGGGCGGATGGAAGGAATTTGAAATTTAAATTTTCATCTAACCGACTCTAATGAGCGCGTGCGCGCCCGACGTAAGTGCGGACGGGTGTTTGTTATGCCAAGTAGACAAACGTTGCTCGCGGTCCGCCCAAACGGTACGCGAACTTGGAAAAGATCCTCGGGCAGTTTGGATTTATGATTACTCCGCTACATAAAAATTCGCTTATTGCACAAGCAATAAAAAAAAAACCCGGCACAGATCTTCGCTCCAGGTAGCTGACGATACGGCGAGGCATTTAAAGATTCTTGGAACCCCGATCACCGTCCGGGGGAAGATGTTCAACAGAAAAAAGCAAATAGCAGCAAATTAGTTTTAGCATAATCTCCCGTTCACCGGTTTCGGCCGTCGTGTACGAAAGGATTACGGAGGGATTCACTTTGCTAGTGGGATTATTGGTAGGGATTCACTATAATATGGGATTATTGGTTTAGGAAAAGGTTGGTGTAAAAATTGTTTGAAATTTGCTTTTTTTTGTTTAAATCACTGTCTATGCAACTTAACCTTCATTTGAAAGGATCAGAAAAAAAACTCTATAAAACGAATCCAGTGTCTAAGCGACGAATCATAACGATAAATTGATCCACTAACCGATAATCGCAACCTTAACGCACTCTTGCTGTCGATGGCTGGCGACTAACTGCCGTCATTAGCATTGTTCGTTTCCTTGTGCCCAATTCGTTTCGTTGCTATTGCAGTGTTGCCCCGCTCTCGAAGGACGTCGCCAAAGTTTATCATTCATGCTGTACAGTGTATAACGAGCCAGCATTTAGCTTATTGCGGCCGTGTACTGCCGTTTGTCGATAAATCGCAACCTTTCAAACACGAGTTTGACCTGATCAGAAGAAGCCGAGGAGTGTGGCGATGGAAGGGTTTACCATTTATGGGCGCTAAAGTACCAGCCCGAACCGTTGAAGGAGTAGCATGTAAATAATGATGCTGAGCGTTCAAGACGCGAATTCACCTACAATTTGATTACTTTATTTATGATCCTACGATGACAGCAAACATTTGATAATTGCGTTCTCAATAACCATTCTCGTCGTTTGAATTATTGTTGCTAGAGAGCCTTTGTACGGCAATTAATTTTCCACCGTTGTACCATGTCAACGCTTGGTCAGTCTTTTGGCAGAGTGTTAAAGCTCGCCTGACATGGTCGTTTTCGGTTCGCTTTACACTCGACATCATCAACATCGTGTCTAAACAACGCCATCAGCAACCGATCCAATATCGGAACACTGCGGTACTCTTGATACAACCTTTCTGTTTGAGCTGTTCGCTAATGGAGTGGCACTAACTGATAGCTGGTAGCGCACGTTGTGCATATTCATGGCGTGGGAAAAAAAGCGTTTCGTTCTGTTCCCAACCTGACCTAAATACGACTTTTAGCCTTACATGCACACAAACACATACACATCGCCGACTCTGCTGAAGAGTGCAGCAAAAATCGCCACCAAATATGAGGTTCCCACGTGAAGTGTGATAGTTTTTGCCCGTTACTCGTCGGACAAACATTGCATAAACCATCCGTACCGTACCGTTTTCCGCACTCGCCATCAACTGTTCGGGTGCTGTTTGAACAGATTCCGGGCTCTCGGTCGTTCTTTGGGTTTTGTGACCATAAGCTAAAAAGTTTTTTATTTGCTTTGCTCCTCCACCGGTGGACATGGACGTTGAATATCGGGATATCGTCCGGGGAGCTTGCACACGGCAACCCATTTTTGTGATCAGTTCGTGGAAGAACCGAGTATAGCTTCATGCGTTACCAACGACCAACCTTGCGCAGATGGAACGCGATGACACGCGTCCTACGGCGGCGTGGTTGTAGCACATTGTTAGTGGAAAAAGTATGCAAACTGTGCTGCTCGATAAGTATCACGAGTGGAGTTGGACATTTTGTTTACCAAATCCATGGATTGTTTTGAAACGTTTTTATGTATTAAACCCTCGAACTACACTATAGAGTTCAAAAGGTCTACATATAGTGATCGTTTCGGAATAGGTTGGCAAATGAAACCTTGATCCATTTAAGGAGATACCTTTTGTGTAAGCTTCGCTTTCAACCAGGCTAGTCGTTCAATTATAGCGATTGAATCTTTATCTCTTTATGTGTGAGATAGTTCAAAATTTGAACAATATTGACGTTCGTATCGGTTCATGTACCAGAGACAATTCAGACAACCCAGCAACTGTTGAACGTGCTACAGAGTAGGAGCCATAGCTAATTTTTTTTCCACCGAGCCAAGCATTTGCTCACTGCAACAGGTACATTATTTCGCAATCTAGCAGTTCCAAACGGCAATCGGTAACGACTTACACTGTTCACTCGATTACACGTTATACACAAGGAAATGGAATTATCGTATAAAGATGGGCCAGACCGAGCGGTTCGGGCACTCCGAAGCTAAGCAGAGTGTCCCCTGATACCTGAGCATACTTGGCGTGGCACTTCGGAAAGGATGCAAATAAATGTATCCAAGCAAAGGGCCGCCACCGGGGTCCGGTTCATACCCGTGAAAGTATTTAATCAACCTGCTATTGGTTACCGGCGAAGCTAAAGCAAGGTGCAACTCCAGCACCGGACGGAGGGTTGCATTATGTTGACCGACACCACTCCTGCGACACATAAATAATGGATGAGTAGCGTAGTTTGTTTGAATTTAATCGGTGTGAGAAAAGAAATGGTAAACTGGCAAAATGTAAACGTCAACGTTTTGATCTGGGGAGACGCAAGACGACACAGCTCGGCAGACGGAGCACATCCTCTTTGCAGGGCAGAGCGGGTTGATAGTTTCGCAGAGATGATAACGACCGACGGATGGTAAACATTATTGCACGGCCCGTTTGCGATAGTTGAATAGAACAGCTACGTTCCCTCTTTGGGTAGGGCAGGGGTATCAGCTTGCAATCAATTTCTTCCGAATGGGTTCCACCGGTTGCTAGCGTTTGGTGTACAGTCAGCCTTTGTGGCCTTGGGATTATCTGTTTGATGCACAGTTTCCTCTGCAAACATGTTTTGTTGTTTGTATCGTGCGCAGTGGCATGTGTAATGTCGTCGGATCATGCTGTACCGATGTGACGATTTCAATTACTCCTATCAAAATTTAAATCTTTTGTGTTTGTCTATAAAGGTTTAAATATCTTTTAACCTTTATAGACACTGACGTACGGATCTGCAAAATACCGGACTTGACCGATGGTTGGTGTCTGATTAAATATATTAATAAAAAAATATTGCAATGTTCGAGGTCCTTTTTAAACTGTTTTACAATTTTTGCTTGATACGTACCTATTCCAATGTTACGTTTGATTCGAGAGAATGACCATCTGTACGATCAAATAAAGCGAGCGCATTGCCACTATTCAGACGGTCGGCTGACGGATCGCATTCATGCGTTGATTAAAATCCGCTCACCTACGTGGCGTTACATGTCGTTTCCCGGGATACACAAACTTCAAACGCATTCGAGCGTGGAAGATTTACCGGTGGACAAGCGGTCGGTAAGCGGAAACGCTACACTGTGGCGTGAAAAGTCAAACTCGGATTGTGTTGCGAATTTTTGTACTGTCGCGCTGTCAGCCACGACCGATAGTATGCTAGAATGGAGCGCATACAAATTTGTGATGCAGCACCGCATCCTCAAAGGTCCATTGAGGTCAATAGACGTGTGGTGTGGCGTATAAAAAAATAGAACCCCTGCTCTGCTGCACAGACGCTCCGGAGGGGCCAATTAAAGGTGAATGGCGAGATGATCGTACTCTTGTTTGGGCGTTTGAATGGCGTGGTGTGTCATTCAGCAGGCATCAGAAAATAAATTGGTACCGTATTTTTTAATGACCATGGCACCCAATTATTCGAACAAAACACGTTTTCTCTCATAGTAGAACACGTATGCTCTCGTATATTATCGTATAGTAAAACACGTATACTCTCTCAGCCATGTAAACGATACTGTACAACAATGAGCAATCGTTTGTCCATTCATGGGGTCATGATTTTCTTGTGCTGTTTCAGTGTATACCTTATTTTATATAATTATACCCAATTTATATTAAAACAGCCGATTCTTGACGAGTGTTCGAAAGATAATATGTGATATTTTTTAAATTTTATTTTCAAACTCCAAGTTACTACTGTTGCTACAAACCTCAATAGTTATTTCAATTTACTTCAGCAAACATTTTCTTGATATCTACTTTAAACTTGTCTGTCACCTTTCCGCACGCGTAACACCACTTTCTTGCCGGAATCCAAGGACATCGATGGGTCGATGATCATTTGCCCCTGCCATGAAGCGGCTAAAACTGATACATGGAACCGAAGCATAAATTGCATATTGATTGTTAACGAGAAAGACGAGCGCATCCATTCCAGTTGGCCACGTTCGCACGATGCCATTTGCCGTACCTGTTGCGTCGAGACGAAAGAACGAAGAAATATTAATTACAAATCTCGCTCCAGGACCCATGCTGGGCTGATGCACCTCAACCGGCTATTGCATCCATCAAAGACAGTTTTAGAGGCGGCGCAACGGACCGAAGCAGATCGTTTCATTTCCGCTTATGCAACTCGTTTTTAGCTACACTTTATGCTTCACAGCTACAGATTGGCAGTGGGCGACGGATAATGATTACGAGGAAAAGCAGCCAAGCTAAAGTAATTTCGCAAAACTCGACCCATTTTGTGTTTGTTTCGCACTCGGCGAGTTAGTGAGGGTGCTAATACCGTTGAAGGTAATTTGGGCTATGGGATTTACATGACGCTGTACCGTTGATAAAACAAGTGTACATGGCCAGGAGTTGGCTTTTCTGGAATTGGAATCTGCTTCAAGAAGTTGCTGGAAATATGGTCGAAAGGTAGATTTTAAATCAATTATGTACAGAAAATTGCTCTTGTAGAAGAAGTAGATGCATGGCAGAAAGAAGATTGAAATAAAAGCTGAAAAGATAGAGTTGAAGCCGCAACATCGTGGTTACGTGCCACGTTATAATACGGAATGCTATGGTTATGTCAATTTAATCCAGTCGTTGTAATTACCGGACGAGTTGTTTCAAATTAGCTCACCTTTCATCAAACAACTACCAGCGTTCTGTTCTGTGGTGTAAAATTATTGATAATAATTACACCCTGTTCGCCACACTCCGTTCTCGTAATTTTCGCTTTGATGGGCCTTTTTTATTGGGACACGCTTACCGTGATGCATTCTCGATCGAAGATGGGGTTTGTCTGAAGTTTATGATTCAACCGTATCGGGTCGCACAGCAAACAGTTCGAAGAAATGTGATTACATTTTCTCCGAAAAAGATCCATGCTAGAATTGAAGTATTACCAGTCAGATTTTCTAGGAACGGAAAGCGAAGGTATGATGATCCACGCGAAAGTAAGCATGTTGTAGGATTGTTTTCCACGCGTTTTGCTGCTGCTGTTTTGGTTTGTTTGCAGTAAACTTAGTAGATTTTCTGTTTGCCAATGTAAATTGGGAGCCGCTCAGTCAGGCCGGTGATGGGTGACAGGTGCGTTAACATGCTGGTGTGCAGGTTACGTTTCGATCAGAAAGTTCGTACCATTCCCGTTGCCTATTACCCCTTGTTCTTCGAGAGCGACCACGTCACTCGAACCAATCGCTGGACGATTCCTTTCGCCAAGTTGATTAAATGCACCGTCATAAATCATAGTTTGCGCCGTCTCCCAGCGCCGATGCCGTTGGTAACTGCACCTGAGACGGTTGGAACCTGTGCCGTGCCGACATTGTCACAGGCAATCGACAGCACACACGATCGACTTTGCACCGGAGCAGACCGTAAATCAGGTCAAGCCGTTCGTCATTTTAATCGCTCGTCGCTGGAGAAAAGTGGAGAATTAGCATGCAGAAGAGTGACGGGCAAAACCGGCACCCAGGGTTAACGCTCTGCACGTTGCGGTGAAGGTCGGCAAGCCCATGTGTGCAGTCCCGGTCACCAGCAGTGGGTAACAAGGGGCACCCGGGGAAAAGACGGGCCAAAGTTCGATGCTCAATTTTACCCCTTTCGGAACCGGGCACGAACCAAAGTCTGAAGTTATGGTAATGCGTTTGTAATGAGTAATTTTGTTCTGTACCGAAATGGAAATTGGAGGAGGTGTGAACATGGGATTGGGAGTGGGTCAAACCTTGCCCCAGTATGTGTGTCGTCCCACACAGGTGGAAGGCTTGCGTGTTGGAATCGAAACGTTCGAAATCTGTCGGACACGTTTTAGACCTTAAACTGTATAAAAACTAGAACTCATTGCAGAATATTAATCTAGATTTTCTTAAAAATTAATTTTAGTGATCTATTTTAGGGTTTTTTTTATTTCTATGAACCGGATCGTTGTCAATTAATGAGTTTTTTTATACCTTAACATGGTTTTTATCTAGAACTCATTGGAGAATATTAAACTAGATTCATTTATCAATTTAATTTTAGTGTTCCATTTTCTATGAATCGGATCGACAATGTGTGATTTTAATTGTAATAATATACGCTGAAAAAATAAATTTTTACGTCACGAAAGCTTAAATCTTTATCGAATGTTCCAGTACTACGATTGAAATCAAAAACAATGTTTAACGTGAATAAAAGTCTTTTAGGATAAAGAAAAAGGCCTTTTTACCTCTGCAACGTTATTGTAACATTTAACTATGCATTAATATTCAATAAAACTCTCTGATTACCTTTCCGTGCAGTAGTTACTAGCATAGGTAAATCACGTCCTGAACCCAGTGTCGCGCGGTGATAAAAAGTTGGCGCATAAAAAATCATTTAAGTGGTTGCGTACACTAATTTATGTGCTTCACAGTGCAGGGCAATCAATAACCACAACCGCGGTGGGCCTTCAGCCTCTCCACGGATAAGTGCCACCGATCGATTGTCGACTTGTTCGGTGGCACAACTTTGTGCAAACATTTGATTAACTTGTTAACGTACCTAATCCGACCGGCTTTGTCTGCACGGTGTGTGTTTGTGTGCGTCCTTAGCTCCTTAGCGAAGTGTGAACAGAAGCGATTTGTTGTATATGGAGAATTCATTTTCATTGTTGTTAATTCTTCTTGTGCGTTTTTTTTATATCTTAAAAGGTATATGCGTGTGCATGCAACAGACATTATGTAGCGAAGGCAATTAACAACCCTTCCCTAGGCGATGGACCCGTCTGTCCAGTTGTTCGATCGAATGCATTAATTAGTCCACCCAACGAGTGGACGAATAGGGACACGAATGGTAAAAGGTGATCTGCTAGCGCTCATAGGTGAACCGGTTACGCAAGGGATTTTGGGCAGCCTTAATTCCTTTCCCCGGTCCGTCCTGAGAACAACCAGTTTCGATGTTGATGATGCTGTGATAACACTCAAACTCCACGCTTCCTCCCCGTTGAGCGAGTGCATAATCGACAGCAAACTAGTTCTACTCGATATAGTCATAAACTGTGCATACAAGCACTTGTGCGGGTGAGGTAGGACGGAAAGCACGGGAAAGGAGCCGGTAGAGGTCAAACCGTAGCAGTCCTACCTTGAGACAACCTTGACCAAGAGTACAAACCGGCGAACTCGATACCTCTTGAACCTCCTCAGGGGGACAGTGCTTGAATGAGTGGACACTCAGTTTGCGTAAACAGCGGTGCGTAAATAGTCATCATGGATAAAGAAGACAAAAACAAACACAACCAGCACAATTTAACGCCAGGAAAGGGGTTGGCGAGAGTGGACTGAAGTATTGGATGTATATTCATGTTCCGAGTTGCAGGTTACGCTCTATATATTGAAACTACTACTACAGGAGTGTGCACCGGCAAGGAAAACATAGATTTCCCATTACTACTCGTCAAAGCCGGCTCTTGGGCAGAACTTTTATGAATCCTTTTAATGGACTGTGGAGGCACTTGAGTAAATTTGCCGAGAAATTACATCGTGCAATTTTGCATCCGACATTTACACTTGTGCCATCAAACATATTTGAATGCAAAACTAGTCCAGAGAAGGATGATGTCCGGTGGTTGCATGAGTTACCGAAGACAGCTTGCTAATATTGCTCTAACACGATGACTGTGGTTCATGGTATGAACACAAATTGTGAAAAAAATTTAAATTTTTAAGGAACTTTTTTTATACATAAAGATTTGCCTTTGCTCGTATCTCATTTGAAGACTTTATGTTGCTTTTTGATTGATTTGTTTTATCGATTTACAAAAATAATACTTGATCTTTTATTTCTTCAAGAATATTCTATTAAATTATATTTTGAAAGTCTATGATGATGAAATAATTCAATGTGTGTGCAATACAACTGAATGATAAAAATAATGAACATTTGGAAATATTTATACATATAATATCTTAAACGTAAAAATTTATGAAAAACTTTTTGATTATTTACACTACTACAAGTTTGATTGCATTGAACTATGCGCGATACCAGAACAAACTTTTCCACCGTAGCACATCCATAGATAAACATTTATATGTTCTTAATGACACTTATCACATGCGTGTAAATTACTTTCATTCCAAAATTGGACAGCTCTCCGTTCCCAATGCTGGTTCTCCAGTATGAAAGGCTTTCATTTCAGCTGCATTTTGCCTTCCGGTTTTATGGACGGCTCTGTCTACGGTACGGTGAAAAATATGCGCTTGTTATCATAGACATTTTTTCATACGAGGGTTACTCCTTCCACCCGTTGCACGCTCATTAGCCTAGCCGGGGTGAAGGGAAAGCAAGCAGTATTATCTGCTTCAGTCAACATTTGCCTGACGGTAATTATCGTACCGGGGATACCGAGCGTTCGTTCGAATTTGGTGCAAACCGTATTCAATTCACGTCGTTCCAACGCCGCACTGACCCTTCCTCACGCTTGCACCATTAAAATTAGTGACGAGGTGCGTGTTTGCACTGTGTTTTATTGTTTCTATCGTACCGTTTTATTGTTTCGTGACTATGACCGTTTTGTTACCAGTATAACATAAACAAGCGTTAAGCAAACACGCGGAAGAAGCATGAAAAAGGGCACATCCAAACCACCCCCTGTAGCGAAGGGTGACGCGTAATGCGGTGAAAGTTACATTAGTGAAATTAAAAATGAGACAGAACGAATGGCAAAAAAAGTTTGCAATTCAATTTATGTTTCATCACCGAGCGCGATGTATGACCGGTGTCGCATATTGATTCAAGAGGAATCGCGACCGATTACACACTCCGCTCCTTTGCGCAAGGCAGTTAGGCTCTGTGCCATGATTTTAAAGCGACTATGTCAATGTTGAACGGATTGAAATTATTCACAACCATTGCACAAATGTGTTATTCCTCGAATATACCATAACGCACAAGTAAAAAGGACACGCTGTTGAGTGTTTGTGCTGCGATTGGAAATTAGCGACATTAACATCCAAGCGTGCGCGAAGCTCCCCATTTCGTTGAGGGTCCTTTCGAGTGTCATTCAGCATCGTCAACTTTCCAGGCACGTTCCCGACGACCGACACCCTATTTGGGATGCTGTCAACACCGCTCTTAGCCGCAGGACATATAATATGTATATATAAACAAACTCATTTTCGTCTGAAGCTTTTTGTTTTTGTGTTTTGGTTAACATTTGTTCCTGTATTATTCATCCCATCGTGAAGGACGATGAGGAATAGAGAGCTCGAAAGCTCCCCAAGGTACGTTATCGCACAAATACGTATAGTCGAGCGGGGCTAAATCTGCTTCCTGATGTAAATGGATCATTCATTGAATGTTTTTTCGATGCTATAACAACCCCACTACGTTCCTTTCCTTTCCAGCGAGACGACGTCGAGTGTCCTGAATGCTAATTCGAATCGATCGGCGCTAGCTGCAAGCAGCTTAAGACAACAACAAAAAAAAGAAACAATAATTCAATACGCACACGAACAAACAATCCGCGAAACGCAGAAAGCAACAGCGATGAAAGTACAAGTCACATCGCACAGCCTATAACGTTTTTCTAAAACTTTGCAGACATTCAGGAGTAGGTGACGCAAGGCACGATCGCAAGTTGCACATAACAACAACAACAACAATAACATTTGCGCTACGCATTTCCCGAATCAATATAAAATTTAATCAATGCCGTTGTATGCCGAATTCGTGACGTTCGGTTCGAATGGTGAAGCAGGCGTGCAGATATAGTGATGTATAAAAAAAACCCGCGTTGTGCGTAAGCGAACGAACCGAGACAGGATTATTGGGCCGGCAGGAATTCATTCATTCGCCCACAGTGGCGTTCACTTTTTGTTGTGAGAGTCGCTTTGCCCCCTGTCTGTGCGATCAAAGGCACACACGCACCCAGAATTGCTTAATCAATTGCATTTTCGATTTTGCGTACGCTCAAGTTGCTCCTCGCCAGACGTGAGTCAACAAAGGAGCGCGACACGATGGAATTATTTTCGCACACGTGGTATACACGAGCTGCATGGGTGGTACGTGTCTGGAGTTTTGGATTCATTTGATGGTTTTCACACCCCGCTCGAAATAAAGTAACACAAACCATTATTCGTTCGAGTTCGAGCCGTTCCGTTGAATATTGGTAGCACAATGACGCTGAATATTTATTATTATATTTATCTCGCGTCTCCCAACAAAAGTATGCACGACACCATAATCATGTACGCTGTAAGTGATACAGCAGTGGTGTTGTTTTTTTTTATTCCAATTTGATTCTTATGTCACCTATTATGCATGTCCGGTGGGCTGTTTGTCGCAAGGTGGTACAAATCCGTCGGTCCCTTATGATAAGCTAACCTGAGTTTACAGCTCTCATCCCGGTCGCCACCAGTTCGATGCAGCTTTCGTCTGTGGTGATTGATTAGCCATGATGCTTTTTTATGCAAATGTCAAGTACCATTCACGGGTAGATGAATGCAAACCGTCCAGCATTTGACGTCCAACGAGATCGTTGCGTTTGCCACTAGCCTTTTTGATGAAATGGGTACAAAAATAGTTGCTCAGATATATGCTAAATCGTGAACTGTGTCTTGATTGATTGTAGACCTGTAGAAATACAAATACAATATAGCTTTGTGCTTTTAAGGATGATTTGTTTCATTTTGTTGCTTAAATGTACGATGCCAGTACGATTTTTTTCCATTTTCCATTTTTTTTCAAATTATTGTATTTCATTATTGTTTTTTCTTTCAAAGTTGTATTTCATATATATTTATTAAAAATACCAAATAGAATTTGAAATTCATTTGACAGAATGGTCTCGAAATCAATTCATTAACACCTACTATCATTATTTCATAGATACCTAGCATCATTGATAGAAATCATTCTGACGGTGTATTCAGTATTCAAAAGATAAGAGTACTGCAAGAGTATACTGATTTGCTATGGGTTTATTTGTTCAACGGCCAAGCACATTCTCATCAGCATGGACTACAACCATTAACGGTGGTGTACATCTAACACCGATTGGGATCTCAATACATACAACCGGATTCGTTACACGTATAGTCAACCAGCCCGTTCCTGTGAATAGTTTTAGAAGCAACTTTTTCTTACGCAACAATAAGCGACCGTTTGAACCTTCAATACAGATGCAGAGAAATGCGTTTGGTACGAAAAAAAAACATCATTCCATTTTTTGGAATGGTGTGTTAAAGCAGAAAGATTTTTCTATGTTCAAATAATATCATTAGAGGTGAAAGAAAGGCAGTGCAAACATTATATGAAACCGAAATGAAAATGCTCGTTGAAGTAAATTTTTAAAACTCATTGATTCATATTATGCGTAATTTGGCTTTTTAATAATGAGTCTAATTTATAGTTTTGTGAATCTGCAAATAATTTATAGGCATCAGGTTCTCGGTCATTGTGTAATTGTGTAATAGATACGTGTAATGGATGGATAAAACAAAACACATTTTCGCAGTTGGTCGAGTAAGATACACATCTGGATGCAAAGCAAGCAAACCATTGTTTGCCATCTTTAGCGCATGATTCATTAGCAGGCACCCATTTTGTGTTACGGAGCTAGATGTCCTGGCTAGATGGCTGCGTATCGGTATATTATGGGCTAGTTCATGCAACGTGATTGATTGATAACAGACGGACGCAAATACTCCTTCCATTCGTGTGGGTGTTGATCGATAGCGACAGATTATAGCAATCGTAATCACGCTATCCTAGCCACAATATATTACAATATTGTACGTCATGAAGGATTATACTCATCTTTTTTCACGCCGTTGTTACTAGAAACAAATCATATGGGACAAATATAGATTTCCTAGTTATGTTTGATTTACGTAGAAAAATACACGGTTTGCGGAACATGAACAACCATTTCTGTCGAAACATCACGGATGGCCTTTTCATGGATAGCAGAAAGTTTTCTAGTTCATTACGGCTAGAAATGCCAATAACATAATCTTTGGTTTCGATGGGAAACTTCTCCAAACTAATTGTTCTTGTTGATATAGTGACGCTGAGAATTAATCACGTTATCATTTCGTGTTTAATTCTTTCTTCTGATATTTTTGTATCAAACATAGCATAATCTCACTCACTGGATGAGACGAAAACTCCGCAAGGATGCCCAAGGTTCAGCGAAGTACTCCTGAAATTGATCTTGTTTACTACTTGTTCATCGTCTCTGTCTCCCTTTATCTCTTTAACTCAAACTTTTTCACTTTTTTCTGTTTCTTTAGTGAGTACCGGACGTAAACTACCGCTCCAGTAAACTTCACCTTTAGTCTACAGAGAGTGAAAGGAGAAAAAAAAAATCACCCACCGAACGACTGGGTGCAAACACAGTAGCTAGGGAAAACTCATCATCTGTATAACCTTCGATTGTTCTACCTTTTACCGGTGCGGTTTTTCGTTCTTGTGCGGTCACGCATCTCTGTCCCACAACGAAACACAGCATGACTGACCCAAACGGTGCGAACGATGTTGAAATGAACGCCCTGCCGCGCAATCAGTCAGCGAACCGGTTCCAGGTTAACCTTGTCAATCACGACGACCCAACCGCCAATGGAACCAACGGCAACGGCACGGCAATGGTCGAACCGGTCACCGAGGACGACGTCTTCCCGGAGGAGATGGTCAAACGGCGCACCTCACGTCTGCAGTCGCTACGCAGCAGCTTCCGCACGGACCGCGACCGGGATCCGGAACAGCCACGGCAGCGCAAACCCTCCACCCGGTTTAATGTCGAAGGAGGCGAATCGGACTCGAACGACGACGAGGAGGATAATCTGATCGATGAGAATCGCTATGCGCGTAGCTTCCGGTAAGTGTTGGCACGGTTAGGGAAGGTTAGGGTTGGGATATTTTAGGGTTCTTTTGTGGTCTGTGTATCGTTCTAATCCAATGTGCGCTCTTCGATGGATGGGCCCTTATCAATCTTGCACTATTTTACCGCCGAGGTTATATGTGAATAAAGCATACGGGTTTCTTCAATCATCCCTAGGCGTGGGTTTTATTTCCTTCTCAATTGGAGTTTTCCACGAAACTCTAACTTCCTCCAAGTTTTTTTTTGCATACAAAGCGATGGAACGTAACACTGGTACTTTAGGATAAAGAAACCCGACCCGTGTGGGGGGTTAAGCATCCAAATTGAGTTCTTTCAGGTAAGCGTACCTTCTATGTCAGCACCATTCGCTTTGAAGACGTATTGCCGAAAGTCAGATCACCCACCCGACGTGTGTGTCGGATTGTAGTATTCGAGCAAGATTGATTATGTTCCACGGAGGACAGAACCAAAATTAAAAAACGTACCCATCATATAGGTATAATTGCCTTGCAGAAGTTGAATACGCACGTTAATACAGACTTTACCTGAGTGTTTTCAGCGAAAACAAGAAGCCCGGAAAAATATGTCCTGGTTTTGTGAAACTTTTCCGTTTCGAAGAGCATTTCTACATTAAACGCTTCATGGGTTTTGCGAAATATTTAGTCAACCATTTTTATGCTGGAGAGTCTAAATTTCTTTATAAATTTTCAGGCACTTCACACGGGAGGCCCTTCCACGGATGGATAACTATCGTAACATCTTGTCTTTCCAAGGCAACCAGAGACCTACGCTGGATGAACTGCATGATGCGTCCATCACGAACAAGGTACTTACAAGGGAAATTAAATGACTGAGAAACGCTTTGTGTCTTTAGAAACATTTACTTTTACTTTGAACCACATGTCGTGCACCGTTGGGCAGAATCCGTCAGTGGCGCAATCGAGTTTGTGTAAGAGGGTTGATTAATTTATTTAATCTGAACTTGTGCAGGTCAAGTTCCTCGGTTAATTGATCAAATGGATTCATTTAGAGCCGTGCATCTCGGCCCTTTTCGATGCCACGCAGCCCGTTTCGATAGAAGTGGGTGTTTGCCTGAACGGGAAGCTGGTTTTTGATGTGTTTTTCGCGCATCTCTCCCCTGCACACGAAAGCGTTTCGGAACGTAGCTGGAGAATTGGCGAGGGTTAATTAAAACGGACTATCAAACTATCGAATGTACGAAGTACGAGTGAGATAGAAAAAGTTTTCCAATTAATACCAATCAAATGGGAAGCATTTGATTGGGAATATAATGGTGGTGTATAGCGAGTGAGCAATTTTCAAAACAGAAAAATTTTTAAAATAGTATAATAGTGTTATCATTATACCGACATTAGCTCACTCTTTGGAACCGGTCTGTATAATATTAAATTTTCATTCGACCAAAAAAAGCGGAACGTTGATAAACGTAGACTTATGAATTAAAACATGATCTGTTTTGTGCTTGCTACATATTTTCGTGTTCTTGTTTGATTTTAAACATGAAAAGCATGTATGTCTATTTATTCTGCTGGTGAATCAGCTCAACGATTTAAAACTGCATCAATACGTGCAGCAGCAATGGAATCTACCAACCAAACCGAGAAATATGCGTCACGCCTGAAAGGTATGCAATTGGCGTGGAATTTAATTCCCCGTTCGTTGCAAGTATCGTTTTTAATTGCATGTTTCTTTTTGCACACCAACAAGCTTTCCCTTTTCGACACGTTGGAATGAGTTTAATCTGTAGTGTTTACTGTAGCCACACCTTACATGCACACACCAGAAGCGGCCCCTCTGGCACGGTGTGAAGCTTTCAAATTGTTTTAACCAACACGAAAATCGTCTCGAAATCGCTTGGATAAGCACTTTCTTTTCTATTTTCACATCAACGTTTAATTGGATTTGAATTAAATGCGGTGTCCGATAACACTCGAAATTGCAGAACCGTACTTTTCTGAGCGTTGCAGTGTCCAGCACAAATTACTGGATTCGAGAAAAAATGGATTTTCTTTTAATTTGGCAGCGCTACTAGCTCTTTCAATCATTTTTTTGAGTTTCATGTTTCGAGAAGGAATGATAGCTTAAAGTAACATCATTACATCAGTGTCGTGTTTAAAGCAAACACGTTGATTGAAGTCTGCTAACGCGAATGTAAGCCTATTATCAAACTTATATATATTTACTTATTAAAAATGTTTTGCTATGAACTTTCGCACACAGGAAACAATGCGCCGTGGAACTGTGCACATGCCGGCTGAAATGGATGGTTCGATAAAGTTTGGCTGGATCAAGGGCGTCCTGATGCGATGCTTGCTGAACATCTGGGGTGTGATGTTGTTCCTGCGTCTTAGCTGGGTCGTTGGTCAAGCCGGTATCGTGCAAGGTATCGTGCTGATCCTGATGACGACGGTAGTGACTACAATTACGGCCTTATCCATGTCTGCCATTAGCACAAACGGCGTGATCAAGGGCGGCGGAACGTACTACATGATATCACGCTCATTAGGGCCCGAGTTCGGAGGTTCGATCGGGTTGATCTTCTCACTTGCGAACGCTGTCGCCTGTGCGATGTACGTAGTGGGCTTCTGTGAGTCGATGATCGATCTGCTCGCCTCTTTCGGGCTATCCATAGTGGATGGTGCCGTGAACGATGTGCGTGTTATCGGCTGCATCACGATCGTTCTTTTGCTATGCATCGTTGTTGTCGGGATGGAGTGGGAAGCAAAGGCCCAAATCGTGCTGCTTATCATACTGCTTATAGCCATCGCGGACTTTTGCATCGGTTCGGTGCTGGGTCCGAAGTCGGATCTGGATGTAGCACGCGGTTTCGTCGGCTTCAATGGGACGGTACTGTTGGAAAACATGCAGTCAGACTACCGGATGGCGAAGGGCACGCAGCACGATTTCTTCTCCGTCTTCTCGATCTTCTTCCCGGCCGCTACGGGAATCTTGGCGGGAGCTAACATCAGCGGCGATCTGAAGGATCCATCGTCTTCTATTCCGAAGGGTACGATTCTAGCTATCGTTCTCACGTCGGCCTCGTACGTCGGTATGGCGATAGTTGCCGGTGCAACGGTACTACGTGATGCGTCGGGCAATCTAACCGATGTGGACAACGGCACGTGGGACTTTTCGGAGTGTCTCACCCAGAGTTGCAGCTACGGTCTGCACAACTCATTTCAGGTGATGGAGTTAGTGTCTGTGTTCGGACCACTGATCTATGCTGGCTGCTTCGCTGCGACGCTCTCCTCTGCACTGGCCAGTCTTGTGTCGGCTCCAAAGGTCTTTCAGGCGTTGTGCAAAGATAAATTGTACCCAAAGATTGGATGGTTCGGAAAGGGTTTCGGCAAGAACAACGAACCGGTGCGAGGCTACATCCTGACCTTCATCATATCTGTTGCGGTGATTCTTGTGGGCGACCTGAACATGATTGCACCGCTAATTTCGAACTTCTTCCTCGCAGCCTACTGCTTGGTTAACTTCAGTACATTCCACGCCAGCTTGGCAAAGCCAGTAGGCTGGCGTCCAACGTTTAAGGTGAGAATTTGATCAATTGGTATGAGCGTTATAGCCTCTAATGTGTTTCTCCTTTTTTCTTTTGTTCAGTATTACAACATGTGGCTAAGTTTGCTTGGTGCTATTTTTTGTATTGCGGTTATGTTCCTGATATCATGGCCCACGGCGCTACTTACGTTCGCGGCTGTCCTTTCGCTGTATTTAATCGTGTCCTACCGCAAACCGGACGTCAACTGGGGATCTACTACCCAGGCGCAAACGTACAAGAACGCATTGCTATCCGTACAGCAGTTGAACAACGTTGAAGAACACGTCAAGAACTACCGTCCCCAGATTTTGGTCCTCTGTGGGCATCCAAGCTCTCGGCCACTGCTGGTAAACTTCGCCTATCTGCTAACGAAGAAACTGTCACTGCTCGTCTGTGGACACGTGACCAAAACGCACGTATCGCAGAAATATCGCAACCATCTGCAGAAGAAGGCAGCAGAATGGTTCCGGCGTCACAAGGTGAAGGGATTCTATTCGCTTATCGACGACAACGATTTCGAGACGGGTTCTCGTGCGATTATGCAAGCGTCCGGTATCGGAAAGTTGCGACCGAATGTGCTTCTGATGGGCTTCAAATGCGATTGGGATCGGTGTGACCCGGTCGAGCTGGAACAGTACTTCAACGTAGTCCACAAAGCGCTTGACATGTACTTATCGGTGGCGATACTGCGCGTTAGCAAGGGCTTCGACTACTCGCAGGTGCTCGGCGAGGATACGGTCAAGTTTATCTCGGAGTATCCGCGCACGCTGGTGGCGAACGACAGTACAAACGATCTGCTCAGTCACAACAAAGTCAGCTCTCTGCACGGAAGTTGCGATTCGCTCAGCCGTAACGTTTCACAAGGTAAGGCAGGATCACCTGCGTCCGCCCTATGAACCCTTATGTAAATGTTCTCTACTGTTCTTACTGAAAATGTTTCTTACTTAATATTCTTTGCATGTGCTACGCACCCTTCAACAACAACAAAAAATGAACAAATTACTTTCTAAACCCTTACACCATCTTGCCTGATCTAATAACAATGTGCACCTCCCCGCTCGGAACGCTATCCCGTAAACTCACCTGATCGAACGACCGGCGCTGCCGATGCCCGCAATTTACCGATGCCGGTATCCCAAAATCACGATGATGATGGAATAATGTATGGAATGTGGAATGTGAAACCAATGCACTTGGAATCCGCACGAATCGTACTTCTGTATGGCCCGAAACAGACCAAACTATTGACGTTAACGAGAAGAACTCCAAGAATTTAAAGGGTAAGTGTGCAAAAGTTTACGATATAGATATATTCACGATGATGACAGCGTAATGATTGGAATCAGCTAAAAAACACGGCATGAAAAACTATTATTTAAAAAGCACTTTCATTTTATTACCATGATCGTTTATTTTTAGCATGAATTATTGATACCCTTCATTATTTATTATACATTTTAGACCTTTTTGCAATGCGAATCATTGAATAGTTTGCAAAGAACCAACGAATCAAGTATCATTGATGATACACGATGATTTTCAGTATCATCAATCGTTTTAAGATTTGGCGTCTTTATTATATGCAGCTAGTAAGGTATCTAACGTGTTCCCTTTTATTTTTTTATTTCACCAGCGAGCAGTACCAGCGACTTGAGCAAAACCATTTCAGTCGCGCCAGATCCCATAGACATTAACGCGAAACTCATAACGGTACGTCTGTTGAACGATAACCTGTTGCTGTTCCGCGTATTCAAAATATTGAATTCCATTCTTAATTGCCTCTCTATTCGTATCACACTTTCCAGGAAACGGGCCAGCGTTCGCTGAAACGTGGCGATCCGTCGCTACTGTACCGTGGTCCGGGTGGGGCCGAACTGCCAAAGGAGGTGCTGGACGAGCTGACACAGTTCACCTCGAAGAAGAAGACAGGCATCATCGACGTATACTGGCTGTACGATGACGGTGGCCTTACGTTGCTGCTTCCCTACATCATCAGCACCCGGCGCAACTGGAGCTCATGCAAGTTGCGCGTGTTTGCGTTGGCTAACCGCAAGACGGAGCTTGAGTTTGAGCAGCGTAACATGGCCAGCCTGCTGGCGAAGTTCCGCATTGACTACTCCGACCTGCAGCTACTACCTGACATTACAAAGAAACCGAACCAGGAGATGGTGGATTTCTTCAAGGGACTAATTAAGGAGTTCACTGCGAAGGACGACGTCTCGGATGCCAGCACAGGTACAAAAAAAATACATGCATCACAAACAATACGCAAATTTGAACTAAACATATTTTCTTTCTCTTCTAGTCGGAACGTCTTACATATCGAAAGCGGAACTGTTGGCCGTACAGGACAAGACAAATCGACATCTGAACTTGCGGGAAAATCTGCTAAATCACTCCAGCAAGTCCGATCTTGTCGTCATGACGCTCCCGATGCCCCGGAAGGGAGTCGTTTCGGCACCGCTCTACATGGCGTGGCTCGAGGCGTTGAGTCGGGACCTGCCTCCATTCCTGTTCGTTCGAGGCAACCAGACATCCGTGCTGACGTTCTATTCTTAGTATCTGACGACCACACGAGAAGCTCGTTCATTTTGCATTTTTAGTTTGCATTTCTCTATTGCATATTGTTAATTTTTTTTTTGTTTTGTTACTAGTTTTCAACAAATAGTAGATAATAAGTTATGAGTCGCTGAAGTCTATGAAACTCGCAGGGTAAATGAGCACCACAAAAGTTTCGTTGGGAACCACCATTAGTAGGCCCATTAATTTATCGCCTTTATAAATGTATTAGAAGCACACTCAGGGAAAACCACAACGCAACAGCAACAAACCATTTGTGGTTTCCCTGAGTGGAGCGAAACTTCTGGGAACTTTTAACTGGAACCTCGAGCAAAATACCACCAGCGGATGAAATTATCCCGTCAAGTTGTTGCACAAAAGTCAAAAGTCAGCGATCGAGAAGGATTTAGTTGCCAGGTTCATCGTTCATATTTTTGCATTTCTACTACCCCAGCGGCCACTGCTCTGTTTTATTCTTCCGTCCTGGACTGTACGAACAGGATGCGCTAAACAACAAATAGGGAGAAAGAAACTGAACAACATTAAAGCTCCACTCTCGTGTGAGAGAATGAGAATGATATCTGGTCAGGTAACGGATGCTACTGGGAGCAGGACAACACAAGCCGGCCCGTTAGCGTCGTCGCCGAAGATTCAAGTTAGTTCTACCGGCCAGTTGATTGGATATTTTGATTGTAAAATTGTTTTTTCATGTTACGTCCTCGCGCTCTCTACTCTAACCCACGTTACGTGGATTAATTCTACCATTCTCTTCTAATTGTGTTTTGGTAAGATCGTTAAGCAACCCTTTTCTTTAACTCACATTAAGGTACATTCTTTTCTTGTGTATGTATGGTTATATTTTCCCCCATGCTTATGCCGTTGTCATTTCATGTCGCAATCCTGAGTGACTAGAATGTGAAAGTGAAAAATGCATCTTTTATTACATAGCAAGCGCGCAGTGACACACGATTTCCGGATAACGTTTTACGTCGGATGTACAGTGCAATTCCTGTCCAAACGTGTTCACTTGGCCTTTAACCAGCGTAACCAATGGCCCCGTAGGAATGCCAGGTCCAGCAGCGTAGAATAAACTTTATCCACCCTTCACAACATTCTCAACCAGCAAAAACATTCCGTACCGCTTAAAACTCCTCTCACAGATATAAGTATTAACTTTTTCAATCCGTATGAATTGACTGCACTGGTACGCTTCGTAATCAGACACCACGACGTCTTAGCAGTGTGTCGGATGCTTCATTATACATAGTATTATTTTATTTACGATAGGCTTAGAGCTCCTGATGATGTTCCAGAATTAGCGTAGAGGAGGAGATTAGAAGTCGCCGGGAGCAGGGAGCAGCTTAAAATGGGTCAATGTAAAAGGTGTGCCTTTTTATTTAGGATAAAAACAAACACGGAATAGAGTGGGCAGTGTGACAGTGCAACTGTGTGGATCGTTTTATAAAGACGAGTTTGTGTGTATTTTAGTGTTTCATGCTTGAAAACTAAGTACGCACACTGAGAATATCGTTTGTTATAATAAAAAAAATCGATAGTTTTTCCTTCAGTCTTAGCATTCCGAAAAACTGATCGTATCAGTTCATCTGTAAATGTTCACCATTTATATTGCCGATAAAATGAAGCTTTTATTTAAGGGGTTATTAATGCTTGGAATGTTACAGCGAATTAGTTTTTCTGAAAAAAATATTTAAACTCTTATTTCCGATGTATAAATTCACGCTACACCGGAATTTCAACATCGCTCAATAACTTTCCCGCAATTTGTACTCCTCAGTCTTCCCTCGCTTCCATTATGCTTTACAGTGGTCCGAACTATCGCTCATAAAATAAAGCTTTTTTCGCACGGCAAATTCCGTCCGTGAAACCGTTCCGTTATTGAACTTGAATTGAACTCTGCTCCAGCTGTTATAACATCAGCTTTGGTGCTGGTTGGCTTACCAGTCCGAGACATCTTACCGTGCGCAACGATGGGTTTCCGGTTTGGAAATTGATTTTGCAAGTTTTCCTTTTTCGTCCCGTTTGAGATTTTTTTTCCGTTTCGGTGCCTCGGGAAACATTACAATTGATCACTGATTTGCTGTAGCTTGTGGCACTGGTTGATAGCACCGGTGCAACCACAAAACCGAAACCTCCAATTATTTAGATGACAATTACAGTGCAGTGTGAGTTGATCAACAATGTAAAGAAAGCACAAATTGCGGAAATGCTGAACGTGCGAAACTGATGCAAATGTGATTGAAAACCTATTTTGTCCCGTAATTGCTTCGCATGATTATTATCCAAATTTATGTTCTTTTTTTTTTGTTTAATATAAAGGTTTTTATCGAATTTTTTATCCAAAATATTTCTATTCTCCAATAATTATGCTATTAGTCGCATCTCACGGAAGCTTTAATGTTCAATTCCCGTTGTTTATTTACAATCGTTCTTGTGTCGTAAACGATACTTGTTTTACCGACCTTGGCACGTACGTTAACAGATTTAAGTGCTTTCCCTTTCTTCCACCGTACCAATGGAATTAATTGTCAATAATTGCGCTTCATAATAATAGTACTCCTCCGGATTGGCGTGTTATCAAAGTTCATCGATACAGTTCCTTCAAACGGGAGTAAAATTAAGTGCACCCGATGTTTACTAACTCATTCTTCGATTGCTTCCTATGCTTGCTTCATTTGAACACCCTCTATAGTGCAATTCAAAATTCAAACACGAAACTGCTATTTCCGACCTGTCAACTATAATTTGTGGGCTGACATTTATCGTGGCAGGAACCATTACGGACACAATCAATGCCAACCAGATAACTATGAAGCTGTAGAATACGCAATCTGGACTGATTTTCAACGTATTTAAAGCTTGTATTTACTGGAGAAGGTAAAATTAACGATGAGATTGTGGAAGAGTATTTCGAAGCTGTACCTCACAACCATACCGGTCGTGGGAAATTTCGAAAATAAGAAGTAAGCCGCTTTTAAGTTTTCTTCTTGCGAGCGACAAGTAAATTTCTACTGATTATGGGCTACTGGTTTGGGCAAAAATTTGTGTTTCCAACATGTCGATATGTGATGGTGATGTGGAGCGAACGGGAAAGAATGATTTGATGTTCATTCGAGCGTAAGCAAAACTCAAATCGGATTACTGCGTTGTTGTTCTGCGAGTGTTTGCTGTTTATACTCGCCGTACGTTCGATCTACAACAGCTCAGTAATCAAGAGTGTTACCATGAGTGGTACCATATTAGCGTCGTTACTTGTTTGATTCAAATTGAGTCCGAAACCACCTAAATCAGCATCACTACAGCCTTCTCCAAAAGCACAAAAGAAATGCTTTCTCCATGCAGTATAAAATCCTTTAAACTTCCGTATGCATTTTTTATTTCTCTGTTCCACCCGGGATAAACATGCAAAAATATGCTAGCACAACTAAATACTGCTTCGATCACTGCTTTCTACTCTCAGCTATCACACGCGTCTGTTGGGGTCTGCTTAAAATGTTTTATTTATTCATATTCACTTCCGCGCCATAAAAATCTTCAAATCCGGTTGACGGAAGCCCGCCATACGTGCGGCAGACCGAGCCGTCGGACCGTCGCGAGTAAATCGTGAAGCTTCGTATCTACCGAACGCCGTTCGCCAGCGAAACATTTCCGAATCGGTGGACGATCCGATCTCAACACGTTTACGAAGTGCAGACACAGTGAGAATAAAGCGATGAGTGATATTTCTTTATAACGTAGCAATAGAACTCAGTGAAATTGCCTCATCAAACGCAGTCACTTTCTTATAGAATAATATGTGCTTGTTACTTATTTTTTACTTTCACATAAGAATTTTTGTTTCGACTTAAACCATTTATAGATAGTCGTCTAGGATAATCGCCAAAAGCAGCAACATGTGTGTAATTTTGTTCTTCTTCTTACATACTTTTTTAGCTTGCAAATTGTTTTTCATAAGTAGTCTTTTAATTTCATCTAAAAATTTCAGCGGCTCTAAATTTCATGCCGGATGTTTAAGCAGTACTCCTTGTAATAATTATTCGAATAAGTAATTCCTTTTTATAAAATTCGGTAAAGTTTTGTCCACACAGACGCGCCAAGCGTCTCATTGTGCCTGCAGCTTGGCGCGTTTTTCGCTCAAGTTCCACCATCCACGCGTGTAGCCGTTGAACGGTGGAACCGTCCGTTTAGTAAACATTCAAACGACGGCTCCAACGCACCGGTGCGTGTCTGGATCGACCCGTCTGTTGGTGCAGTCGTCAGTGTACGTCGGAACAAATTTGCCATCTGCGCGCCGTTGTGATGTGAAACTTGCGCCCCGTTTTCCCCCGATGGGAAATAAATCAAAATTCAAATTTCATCATCCCTAGCGGATACAGAGGAAGGAAATAAATCTGAACCAGAGAGTGTAGAGGAAAAGGAGGTTAGATAACACCATAAGGATACGCGATCTCACGAGGAAGGGAAACACAGTGTACGAGACGGGAGGTATAAATCCCTCCAAATTAATCCCTTCCGAAATGCCGATAAGCGCTTGTCTTATGCTGAGACATTTGTAATGGTTGTGTGCTAGTGCTGTGTTAATTTTTGGCGTCCCGATCGGAGAGCACTTGGATTAGAATCATCTTAACGTATCACAGTAACACGCGGGAGGTTGCAGCTGTAAAAAGTCTGCGACAGAAGCTTTTCTGCCTTGAAGCAGATTTGGTTCTTTACCAAGATAATGTGTTTTTCGGTGTCGCGTGTTCCATCTGTATCGCATTCTGCAACGTGTGCGAAACATTGCCTCACCACAGCGTGTAGCACTGCGAAGATGCTCCGCTCGAGCGGTTAAACGCTGCAGCCATCTCCGTGCAGCTAAAAGGGGTAAAGCAGGCGGTCGAAGTTATGGTTGTGTGACAAACCAGGTTGATTAAGGGCATTTTTGCTGTTTCTCGTTGTTCCCGAAGCTTCCCCCGTAATCGTGCACCGGATGATTGGCCAGCTCAAAGTTTCTTGGTGTGTGGCTGCGAGTGCGTGTATCTGTGGCAAGCGCTCAGTGCGTACCGTAAGTGTGTGCGAAGCATTATGCTAATCCGGGTCGGCGCGTTTCTGGTGGCAAAATATTCCGAAACCGTTCAAGAGTGAGAGCGAGCTAGTGGTGATTCGGTTTCGTGTGTGCGAAATGGTGGTCACAAAAGCATAAATTACACTCACACCCGGCCAGGGCGCTGTGAGAGGTCGCGACTGTGCGCCTAGTCCTATGCCATTTAGATCAGCCCGTTTCTAGCTTTGTTTGTGTGTATGTGTGTGCCTGTGCGTCCAGTTTTTGAAATACTGCAAAAAATCATTCACTGCGTGTGATAAATTTACCTTTACCATTCGAGTGTAACGTTCTTGAAAGTGCGGAAGTTTGTTTGGAATTGACACGAAAACAGCGTCTCAGCCTTGCGGTTTTAACATTCCGCCGGCTGAGCAATAAAACCTTCCAGTTTCTGGTAAGTTATCATGTATAGGGTGGAAAAAAATTTTGCGGCTACTGAAAACATCATATTTGGAAATATTAGTATGCATTTATTTATTTATTTTTAGTAACTTTCGGTTTGCTCTTGTCTACTAGAATTGAAAACAAAACAGTCTACTATAATCTCTTCAAAGTTCGGACAAAAGCTGCAAGCAAAAAATAATAAACACAGACATATACACAGCATTAGATCATTCTGCTTAATGGTACATTTGCTTATATGGAAGATAAAACTCCAAATGAGGTACGGTGTAGCCAGTATGTGTAACAATTCATAACACCTCACCAAACAGGCACATTAAAGTTGCTCTTGATAGTGCACCCGGGAAATCCCACATACAAAGTTCGCTCGTTCTTTATTATCTCGTGGTACGCACTTAGGGCGGCTCGGGCAGCAAAAAACGTTCAGTGGAAAGAGCAAAAACAAAAACAAATGTACTAAATCGGTTGGTAGTTGTAAACACTCGCAAATACAAGCAATAGGCCAATTTCTCGATGATTCTTTTCACCAACAGCGTACCGCTGAGCATCCGTGGAAAATTGATGACTACTTTGATGAGCAGCTACATTGACGCTGAGGAATAGCTTGTTAAAAAAGAGGTAAATTCTAAAGGTGCCGCCTGTTGTCTTTTTTAAACAACTCTTTTCCCCAAGCTGCGGTCATGTTTGATCACCAGATGGAAGAAAAATGGGGTTGGAAGCTGAAGTAATAAATACATGTGGGAACGTGATGCGGAACTGCTAGTGAGCATCGTTCTTCAAAGTAGATGAATTTGGCGGTGCGACTTTGTGGGGTGCTATGCCGAAGACTATAATTATTGGCTTCTCATTGGTCATATGTTCGTTCTGGTTTCACAGCCGGTGGTTCTAGCTTGGTAGGAAAACGCTGTAGGAAGCTCCTTGCGTTGCACAGCGTGAGATGAGAAAATGATTAATGTAGCATCAAGGGTGCCAATGGGCATTTGGCTTCCGGGCAAACCGATTGGTGCGCAGATAAGAGGTGATGGTCGTTCTGAGTAGGGTTTATTTCCACGTGTTTTATGATCTTTCATAAATGTCCATCGGTCAACGAGTATGAAATTACGACACTGTGACATTGTGCGTGAATTAGTCTTTCGTCTGTTCAATTAACGTTATCTTCAATATGGATCAGAGCCAAACGTATGAATAAGTTTGAGTGAATTTTTCAACCAGTTTTTCGTTTTAGTTCGTTTTCTACCAATTAAGTGTTCTTAAATAAAGATAAAGTTTATTCAGGTGAACTGACGATTGAACGTGAATTTTTTTACATTTGAAATTGATTAGTTTCCATTATAGAAATCGTTTGGAGGCTGGGATCAGAAAAAGTTTAGTGTAAGAAAATTAAAAAGATTAATTTATGCCATAAATGCCTTGTTTACGATAAACTTTCTTTGATCAGCTTTCTTATACACTACAGGTTGACGATGATTCGCAAACAAACTTTAACGCAAGTGATGTGCTCCTCTCAAACGGCAAAGGAAATTTAAAGTTTCTTTAGCTTTTAATAGCTAATCGAAAAGAATTGTATATGAATTATAAATAAACAAAAGCAAACAGTGTAATAATCACATTTTCATCTTCATTCAACAAATTGTACTCACCAAATCACCAAAGGTCATGATCACGATCAATTAAATTTATACAGCTTTAAATTTAAGTATATAAGTTTGTAATTGAAGTATGTATGTTCGAATACGTAGTAGTTTCACATATTTTAGTTTCTTAATTGATATACGAAAAATTCAGCACGTGAAACATGAATGGGCAAATTTTTATACCGGTTGTCCTCAATGCATTCCGTACATACCAATTATTTCCGTATTAATGTCATTACACTAGTTTTGTATATGAATTCAATTAATTACTGAAACCAAAAAAACGATTTGAAAATATAATATTTGTATGTCCTTGAGATTTTTAAACATTGTTGACATTGAAATTGGTGTACAGTTGACAGTGCTTTATGTAAAAAGCTAAATGAAACACCGTATGAAACAAGAATAATTTAAGGAGTTGGGAGATGATCTGTTCTAGGTTGATCTTTTTATTCGCAATTTTTCATTTTTGGCAATAGCCTTAGGTTCTGATTTTAAACTTTATTTTGCGGATGAATTATGTATGTACCTATTAATTACCCATGATTCTCTAAAAGGGTTTAATAGCTTTAGAGTGAAATTACAGTCAATAACAATTCAGAACAGTCAGTATAATGCTAGCACCTAGTGAAGTGTGAAACTAATATCCAATTTCGAACTACACAACAATGTAATGGGGCATACCTGCCGTTTGCCGTGGTGTCGCTCATCCTTTCGGTGCACACAATCACGATGCGAACAACCAATGAACCTTTCCCACCACTAACCACCCAGGTGCAGCCAAGCAACTAGCACCGCGAAAAGTATAATAAGCTATGCTAATGGCTGTTGGCTATTGTTTGTCGTACTGTTGTGAATTTTCGTTTCGTTCACCCTGTGTTGTAATGAAACATTCTCACCATATGCGTGACTGGTGCGAACTTATCGATAAAAGGTGAAGCAAGACAGAGCGCTAAAAAATGCTTATCACATTCGCCAAAGCAATTCAAAACTGACCGACCCGCAATTATGATGAATATTTAACCTTTTCCACCCGCCTTACCCATGTGATAGCGATAATCAAACGACAAAGTAATAATGAATCGCATGGTATGCACTCGGTTTTACTCGAACGCAGAACCGTAGCAGTAGTGCAGAAGTGGGTTACACATTTAGTGTTTCTTCTTTCGTGGACTTGGACATGAGTACGATCGACCGATTGAAGTTTTTGGATACGTTGCTTTTCTTTTCAATCACAGCGAGAATACTGAAATGGTCCGGAAAAGGTTTACTATTCGCTGTAGAAGTCACTTCGTTGCGACTCTCCGTTCAACTCTTCCTGGAAATTCTATTTTCGAGATTTTCTTTTCGCCGAAACGAGGATGCGTGCTCCAACGGAGCGTGCTTTGTTTGTTCTTCTATCTTTCTGTCATCCCAAGAGGTAGGTATGGCTCAAGATATTTGGTTGCCAATTAAATGTGCCAGAAGAAAACACCCAAGCATTAACAAGAGCTTAGCAAAGCTAGATTTGCTTGGCTAGCACTTTCCGCTGAGTATAGAAAAATGGACCGTGGGTTATTGTTTCAATCAACACTTTCTTATTTTTTTGAATATTTTTTTTTTGTTATACCAGCATGCTTACATTATTACAGCCAGTGTTGGCTATTAAAAGCTAAAGAACCTTAAAATTTTCTTTGGCGTTTGAGAGGAGCACATCGTTTGCGTTAAAGTTTGTTTGGGAGACATCCTCAGTAGTGTATAAGAAAGCTGATCAAAGAAACTTTATCAAATAAACAAGGCATTTATGGCATAAATTAATCTTTTTAATTTTCTTACTGTAAACTTTTTCTGATCCCAGCCTCCAAACGATTTCTAGACTGGAAACTACTCAACATGTTGTTTGGGCATTAACTTCGATCTTTTCTCAGACTTTTCAGATAACTGCAGAAACTATAATTTCCGTGATATGTTTCAATTTTTTAGTGCAAACTTACAAGGATGAACGAGAATAGTGCGGAAAGGATCACGTTACGTGACAGCACAATTCCATCTCCCCGAGCAAAGCGCATTTGCACGTGCGAGTAAATGTTGGACGCTCCCAGACTTTGATAATCAGTATACAGAGGCGTTACCCCGTGCCGATTGCCTTTCCCACGCTATGTGTGGGAAGAGATGCCACGCATGGATACATTTTTCAATAGCAATCGTTAGCAGCTAATGGAAATGATTGTTGATTCAGGTTTGATGCATTTGTCAACGAGGATGTAGATGGGAGTGGCTGTGGGACTTTATCGTTCTAGTTACTGACACAATTTCATTGGTTAGTAAAACATTAAAAAAATCCTGAACCACAAGACAAATAAGATTACAGAGCAAGGAGACTAATAAGATCATCCACATAAGTGCACTAGCAAGTGTGCAGCAAAGTGCTATCACAGAAATCACGAGATGCATTATTTTCACATTAAATGTTGCGGACATTAAACGCGATGGTAAGGGCTTTAATTTCATGAGAACAACACAACACAATCACGTTCGGCGAACTCCGTTCATTCCTTTGTGGCAACCCATGGAATCAATTAACTAAAATAAAGCAAATAATCAAACAATTCAACCATAACGTCGACTCAATCAAACCCATTTATCTTCAACAACTTTTTATCTAAAATCATCTAAGAATTATGTCATTTTCGATTTCGGGTTTCTGCTGTGGTAGTAAACACTCTTTGATGGACAGCTACCGATGATGATCGTTGGATGAAAATTGGTAGCTCTGTTTTGAGGAAAGTTCTCGTATTTCCAATCACAGCACTCGTAAGCAACCGCGTGAAAGAAAATTACACTCTCACAACAATACAACAGTTCAGTGGTGTTCGTTCCTAGACGTGTAGATGACACGCCTTACAAAAGAATGCGATTGGATTTTACGTCTGAAGAATGGTTTATTTTACAAATCTCTCACCTCACGCCGCATAACCCAAACACAACGTACAAAATAATTTGGCTGTCAAGCATGCAAGTGACATACCATCTTAAGGTTATGATGTCACCTGCAGTGCTTGAATAGCTCTTAAAAATTTGTTCGAACAACACAACACAAAAACTCAAACAAATCAAACACTATACACCGTTTTCCGTGCAAAGCAAACAGTGCGCAAAGATATGTCAGGGTTGTATCTTTCTCTCAACTGACAACATTATTACGTGATCCATTCGGCAACATGCTGCTTTCGATTTTGTAAGCTGAACAAACACAACTCACAAGTAGAATCCTACCGGAGCAGGTACGAAACGGATGTACAGAGCACTCCCTTCTAGGTATTCGATTTTGGTTTTTCATTTTTACGATAAAACACCAATTCGGATACGCAATTCCGTACGGTCGTAAAGATAGATTCCGGACAGTTTCCAGGCAAATATCGTCATCAATAACCAATCACATGATAATTTAAAACATGCCTACTGGATGTGAGCACGCTCGTTACGTAAATTTGTGTAATGTTTACAACGGAATCCCAGGTCGATAAATTACAACGGGCTTCGTTTGGCTCGTCGTTGTTAATGTATCTCCAGAGCCAGTATTCTAAGATTTGAAATTCCATTTACTAGGTAATGTATGCGATGGCAGATATGTTGCCTTACAGAAGCGGCAGGATGATAAAAAATACTTCCCGCAGAGCACATTTGTAAACGATTTGATAATGTTCATTCATTCTGTTAGGCGTGCGGCTTGCATTACTGTCATACGAGTCCATTCATTTCCAGCAACCTAATCGATAAAGCGTTCCTGATGCGATTGAAAGAAAGCGATGAGCTCCGTATTACGAATGCATGAAGTGTAAATCTTCCCTCGGATTAGCTCAAATCGAGCAGAAAACGCAAAACAAATAACACTCCAACCCGTGATGCCCGCGTCTAATACAGCTACTGGCCATTACTCACTTCAGCTCTTCTTCTCAGCATGATCCGCGCATCGTTTGTACCTCACGTTTTATTTTGCAGTTACGCCCCATCTTGGAACCAACTTACGGCAGTTAGACCATTTGCAATCGTTTTGGGCTTCTATTTTGATTTCATTTTCCAAGTGTTTGCTTTGTACGGCGAATATCGGACCCGCGCTGAGCAGATTTATTTAAAATTCCGATTCTATCCCTGTGTTGTCCAACACGGTCACGCTAATCGTCACGTCGCCTCAAACGCTCGGGTATTCAAGAGATTGGCGATTATCACATCGCTTTTGGGTTCGCTATCTGCTTGTTCTGGGGCACCAAATAAGCAAAACTCCATCGAAATTTATTTATCCATCGAACGTTGAACGTCTTTAGAACAGCAATGTTTGATTCGTGTCTGTTGTTTGTCAAGTGAAGCTTTTCGCTTCCGTTATGTGTACGAGGGGGAACATTGGACGATACGTGAAGTAAGTTTTACGTTCTTTACTAGCTATCGGAATTATAATTTCAGATTTTTGCCAAGCCTCCGGGTCTTAGATGCCATTCCGCTGCATGCCTCTTGGTGTTTAAAGCCTGTATCACCAGTTTTCTCATACATTCCACGAATGTCGATGACAAGAAGACGCGCCGTAAAACACTTTAATTCGTTCGATGTGTCGATGTCCCTGTGACTGTAGCTTACCGGTGCAATGCGTGGTAAATATTCAGCAGTATCACTAGATCCGTTTGAATCTCACCATACCATCTTGCCTCAAACAGAAAGTTGGGATGGAGCATACTTGGTTTCGTAAACGATTGATTTGTTTCTCCATAAAATTAGCATTGCGTTTACTGTCCTAATGTAAATACACAAACGTGATTTAGATTAACCTTTGGCTTTGGCCTTGTTAGGATAAAGATGTTTTAATTTGTCTTAATAATGTTTGTTGTTTTCTCAGCAAGCAAAAACTTAAATTCAATAAGCATCATATTTGGTGCTACTAATGTAACGTGTAAAGAATTATTGATATTTTATACAGTAAGAATTATGTTGATGGAAATTTATACAGACTTTTATATCACTTCTACAAGATTTCACTTTTACTTTATTTTATTGATATTTTTGGCTAAAACTTAGAGCGACAGCAAGTAAAATTAGATTTCATACAAATTGATACTTTCACTTCCTTACGGATTCAATAAAAGAAACTACTCCAGAACAACATGATCAGCATGAAAAACCATTGCGTGATAATATTTACAGTTTAAACACGTACTTCACTGCTTCGCACTGTAGGATTTTCTTGTTGACGTCAGTGGATTCGTTTTTTCTTTACGATATTTGTCAAAATATATTTTCTAGGATCCGTTTTTACTCCTACTTATTCTGAGATAGTGTAACTAAAGAAGGAAGTTAGCGACAGTTGTGTGTATGATTTATTGAAGTGAAGTATTAAGATTTTTATTGCTAGTCAGTTCCACATAGTATAAAGAAACTTTAATTATGATATTGCTTCGATTTAATACCATGTAGCAATAACAGGGTTTATTTCATTATCTAGAGTATTTGAAATGAAAAAAAACATGTTGGTCACATGCGGGCAACCTATTACCATCGAGAAAAATGAAACAGATTGTTTCCTTCTCGTCAAACCGATTTCATTTTTCCTATATGTTTCCAACCTATTCCTTCGTATCATATCAAGCACTATTTTTTTTTGGTTGGCATCTCGTAAACTTCCCCGACAATCCATAAGCAAAAAAAAAACAACTCTTGCTTAAGCTTCTCTTCAACATCCAATGTGTGATAACCATGGCGGACATGAGTCAAACGATCGATCTCATCGGCATCAATCAACAAAACGACATAAATCTTGAACCTGTGCCAGGCATTATGCTACTTGAAGTACCACCGGGAACCACTTTGCATCACGTTTGTATGCCACTTGGAATGAACAAATATTGATAACAAAGCATGTGGTTTTGGCAGCACGTGTATGCTGATTTGTATCCTCAATTTAACGGGACGATGCGCTAAGCCACACTTCACTTCAGCTTGACAAGTACGAAAAGTGTACACACGATCATTGGAACGGGTGAACCGAGAGGGGAATCAATTGTGCGTGATTGCGCTTAGAATTATGTTCTCATTCACTTTTAACGCAAAAACATGACCCTCCTCAAGCTCAATCAATCGAGACAGGCGTGGTGCGTAAGCTCAGCGCTCCAACATATTGAATCTCGTATCTGGCTGCCAAACACTTTCGGCAAAATGAAATCGATTTTTTATGCATACTGGAATTGCCCTGATTTGTTACTCTTAAACTTAAAACTAAACTAAACTAAAAACTAAACAAAAATACTTGATTTAACATTCAAAATAACAAAACTAAATGGTACCACAACTCATGCTAGTGCTCAAAAGAGGTTTTTCTAACGATTTTTTTCATCTAAAACTAATAATAAATATACTCTTCAAATATGTTAACCTTCATGTGCAAGTTAACCTTCATGTTCGAATATGTTAACCTTCATGTTCGAATTTTGTGATCATTAATTAATCGTCGGAAATTTTTTTAATCTAGAGTATATTTGAAATGCTGAAAGCAACATGTACAACGAATCAGAAACTTGAATTATAAGATGTTTGCACAAGTAACACGAGCATAATTTTTCCTTAGTTGAAATGTTATTCATATGTGAAGGGCATCCTGACATCCCTTTGCGAATGCTTGTGTGGAAAGTTTAAGCGAATTTTATTCCATATTTATACTTATTGAATGTTCATAGTAAGTTATAATTTAGTTGGGAATAGAAATTATTGGTATAGCCATTGTTGAAATATTGTTTAATATATATTTAACAAATATTTTTGCAAATAATTAAAATATACAATTTAGTTAAATGAATGATTTATTTGAAAAAGTAAATGTTATAAACGGCATTTTTCAAATATCAATTTTTCATATATATCAATACTTAGATATTATCAGTTTTTTACGGCGTTAGGTGCATTAATTGCTACTGTCAGTTTTAATCAACTACACTTACGTACTTCATCTGAAATCTCGTTCTCATTACGGGCGCTAATGTTCTTGGTCCTACTACACTTAGCTCTGCTGGACCGTGATGGTCATTAAATTATAAAGTAACGAAAAGCACTGCGTTACTATGATTCGTTTTTTGTTTGCTCCGAAACATCGTCTATTCGTACCATTTCCATACGCACACAGCACGCTCACCTCAGTTGTTAATGGTTTCCCATCGTGATACGATGGCCATGCGAATAGCCAGTGAACCTGTCGCTGTAACGTGGTCTGTAGGAGATGAAGAGATTTACTTAATTGCTCTTTTTGTTTCATTTTCTTTTACCTGCCCCTGCGTCTTTGATTCGCCTAACAAACGCTTTTAATTTTGTCCGAGAGGCTACTTTTTCTGTTAAAAAAGCAACCTACACCATATTTCAAAGGCAGCGTGTGTTATGCCCTTTGCACGCTACTCGCTTCATTGGTTACAATGCTCCAGGAAGAAATCATTGACCTCGGGTGGATGAAAGATTCGGAACAGAATTCGAATCGCGTTTCGTCCGTCGCTCAGAACATGCTCCTAAATCGGTAAGATTTTTTACACACATGCGTCCTCCACTTCTTAATCGTTATAGTTGTGTGATGCCGTGGTGGTGAAGTAAATAAATAATGAAACAAGTCGCACTGTGAAAGTTACCGAGTGCAAAAAAAATACCTATCCTACCAGTCTCCGTCTCTTAACTTTCGTGTTTTTATCATCTTTTTGTACAAAAGTTCAAAACGACTACAAAAACAGTGTTTAAATGGGTCATTACGTTTACACAACGCAAACAAGGCTTCCCCAACAGTCAATGTATAGTAAGCTCTAAGGCAACCGTTTGTACAACGATGTCCACTCTACCTGCTCCCATCTTCTGTTTTGTAGCGAGTAGGGCACGGCAGGCAACAGCAAACTATCTTCAGATACGTAAAAAACCCGCCCCAAAGGAGAACATGTACTTACGTGCTGCCTGCCGATGATAGACGTTTATCTCCATACGGTGAACGGCAAAGCTTTCGCTTGTCGGAGCTCCCAGCCACGGTTATTGCCTGGTCATTATTCTGTGCGTTATAGGGGTTCCGAATTCGCAGAATCAATTAAATGCTGCGACAAGACAATGCGCTGACATTTGGCCCTAGAGGTACAGGCGAGAAAACTCTCTTTCGCTGCTCTGCTTCGCTGTATATTTTTAGATTGCGATTGCGGTTTGAAGTGAGGTTGTGCCGGATTCCTATCTAATGGACTATAGTGGTTTTCTCGGCAAAGTACAGTAATTCTGCATAGTGGTTGAAGAATTTTACCCACTTTAAAATGTGTAGCCACTGTATAACTGTGTCGTAACATTATTACTAGCAGTTTCAAAATGTAACATGTTCTTAGTAATTTCGTTTTTAATTGCTTTGAGAAACAGTTCTGTAAATTGTGGATATGTTTTAGCGACTTTTGTATATGCGGCCAGTTATAATCATTTTTATTTTTGATACTGATGTCTGATGATGATGCAAAAGATTGACAATAGTATGAATAGTTACAATACGATAACATGATAACTATGAATCACTTGTGAAATTTTGTGTGAAATAATTCGCCTTTTTCTTCTTCTTCTTCTTCTTCTTGTTCTTCTTCTTCTTCTTATTGGCGTTACGACCGAAATAATGCCTGTCGTTTAACCGGCTTTCTATACTGATTTTACCGCCATAGTTAGATAGTCACTCATGGTCCGAATGGGATAATGGTACCGATTCTGTCGTGTGAATTAGCATACTAGTATTCAATTTAATTGTATAAATATAAATTTGTATGTTGTTTATTTTTAGCTATATAGAAAATCTAAAATGTTTAGTTACAACTAGTTATATGTGGAACTATTTATTTTATTAATTGTTATGATAATTATTATGAATTTGTTCAATATTTCCCACTATGACATTTGATTTTTTTTTATGGTATTTACGGCTGATACAACCGTGTTGTCAGTGCCTAATTGCACCTACGGATATTAATGCTTAATAGTTCCTGTATCCTGTATCTTTCCAATGACTAAAAAATGTTTTTTTTTAAATGAGTTTTAAACGACATTGGATGAACATCAGATACTGAAGTGCCTTCCCATATAAAATTTGTATTTCCTCTTATTATAATTCTCACGTTCTATGATCCAATTATTTCCTTTTCTCTCATCTAATTATCGCATGATTTTCACATGATTCAAATTAAACTACTTTCTTATGCTTTTATGTTTTCTTCTTACCGAGCGATTCTCAGTCAAGCGACATATGACCGAGGCATGTGAAAGTTAAAATAAGATATTTTTGGAATGCTATCCTCTTCCAATCAAATTCGTAGATATTTCACGTACACACCTCACAACTTCTTTTCCTGACATTTCCAGGAGTCTCGTGAGCATTGTTTTCTGTGACCGGAAAACTTTCCAGCCCAAGGAAACACATTTTATCGGGCAGCTCATCTAATCAAATGATGGTCTTATCATTCGTACGTCCACGCATTCTCTTCTTAGCATGGAAGTAATTGAATTACATCGACATATCTATTTACGCGGCTGTTCAATGAACTGGCACTGTATTAACCATTTTTTTTTTTTGAATATCGACTCTGCAAAGTGATACGATATAACTTATTGGCTAAAATTCGTGTAACGCGTCCGTGGGATCATTAGTGAACTTCTGAAGGTATTCATTGGAAGTCGTTTTCAATGTGGCCTGTCAGCAGATATCTCACCGAGTAGCAGTCAGGAACGTAATGTACGACTCAGCTGTTAACGCGAGAAAAGCTTACCAACGTCTGATTCATTAATTATCGCATACTTTTTTGCGAAGAACAAGCAGTACTTACCGTGTCAGGTGAATGATGTTTTTCAGGAACGAAAATCGTTGTTGGTAAACTATTATGGTTCCAGAAATTTTCAGCAAAAAATTTAAACATCCTGCTAATCGAAAAGATACAATTTGCCTCACGTTGCTAGAATCTTTTCACCAACAAAACTCACAGCCCAAAAGCACATTACATTGATGAATGAAGTCTTACACAATACTTTAATAACGGTAATCATGTGAAGGTGAAAAAAAAGATTCTTAAACATTTCCCCTCACTATACGTTCAGTCGCTTGTGGTTACCCTCTGGCAAACCGAACCGTTCCATTTCATAAGGTTGTTCGCCAAAAGTGATAATCGTCTCGCGGGAAATACTAATTTATGAGTCGGTTGTTTATCACCGGCACAGCAGCACGGCACCGGTCTTTCAAATGCCGCTCGCCGTGAGAAGTTGGCCAGTTGGAGTTCATACTGTCGCAGGGAGCTGCGACGAGTTGCTGATGCAGTAAATTACACATGTCATACCAAACATTTTTAAACGTATCCCAAACCTACAGATACGCTCGCAACGTTACGTGGTAGTCAGTTTACTTTGTTTTGATATTGTGGCCTTCGCAGACTCATAAAGCATGCTACAACATAATATGAAAAATGTATGGTATGGTTCTACATCATCCTACAATGGATTTGTAGCTGCAGATTATACCTGAAGAGTCGGTGGACGATTGTGATTCACTATGTGTATGATAGAAATATACATTCCAACTGCACTTCCATTCTTAACACCCGTCTTATAATCACCCTTGCGATTCTTCAAAAATTTATTTTTACTCCCGCAAGATATTTAGAAAATGTTGACCATCCCAATCGTAAAATATTTATAATAATAGCGGAAAATTCACAGCCGAATTATATTCATTATTCGCTCCGAGACAATGTTTACGCAGTTACATTTTCCTATATTAACGAATGAATGAATTCCCAAGCATAACGTCTCAGTGAGTCCCCTGGTAGACCTTTGGAAATTGGGTGTGCTAGAACTACACTCCCAGCGGGCCGGCGTCACATACTTGTCATATTCTTTACCAGCGTTCCATTCTGTCATCGCACACCAGCGATAAAATAACTGCTACTGCCGAGTTTCAGCAACGAACCGAAATAACACCCTGGGGTCAAGTTTGGCTGGTTGCAGTAGCAACCTATGCTAAAACGATAAAAACAAACCGTCAGGTATGGGTTTATTATTATTCTTTCCGGTCCTTCTTGATGAAATGAGAAATTTGTGTATCGTTTCACGCATATTTGATTCGCTCAAATTTCTCTGGAAATTTATCGCATAACAAAGGACTATGCTGTTCGACGAAAAAATTGGAATACCAGCACGGTATGTACCCCATGGTTTTTAAATAATACGCATTTGAAGCTCGCATGTCGCTTAGCATTCCGATTAAGCTTTCAGTGCATAATAATTATATTGGCAGATTGGCATTGCACTGATGGTTCGGAACGAACGGTTTCAATTAGCAAAAATAGAAAAATAATAACAGATTGTCAACGACTTAGCGACAAAAATCTAAGAAGTGCTATAAATGAAATGCACAATTCTTTAAAATTCTATGGTCAATAAGACTAATTTGATGTTATTTCCATAAACGCCGTAGGGAAAACACTACTTTATCCTACGTTACATCTTATCGTTCGCCTGTACGAGTGCTTTTTGTAAGGCTTAAATAGCCTCTTGAAAATGTTTCTGCTGTTACGCGATCCACGATTCGGATGAACACTTAACGGTAGAACGTTTTATAACATCGGCATGTTGACTGCAAGGTGTCTATTTTGAGATAATCTTTTTTTTAAATCAACGAGTCACTTAACCATCTTTACCCTCCTCACGCGCAAAGTCTCTATTGTGAGAATCATTCTAAAGAGGCTTGTCTATTATTATTATTTTGCTGAGGCTAAATCGATTAGTCTCATTTGAAAGTACAATTCACCATGCGAAACTGAGAGTTATGTTTTCTTTCCATTTCAGGCACGGTTTGGTATACGGGCAAAAAGTACCGAATCTCCCGCGAGTAGCGACAAAATGCTGCCATCGTTTAACTTTTCCTCAGCCATTTACGAGTTTTTGCCGGGCAATGTATCGTCAACGCTGGAAAACTACACCGCACCGCTGGCAGACACGTTCGCGCTGGAAGCATCACATCAGCACACGGCTTCATTTGCCCGGAATGCATCGGTCACACTCGGTCTGGGGCTTGCCAGTGCCATTCAACAGCAGCATCAGTATCAGCATCAACCACAGCCTCGCCACCACCACCATCATCACGACTATCTCAACACATCTGCCGCAAATCTAAGCTCCGCGAATAACGAAAGTCTCACCAATCTGCTGCTCCCCGGTGTCCATCAACTTTCCAACGGTCTGGTGGCGCTGGTCGGTGACATCATGAGCCAGTCGGGTAGAACAATCATGTCCCGGGAGGAGTGCGACCGACTCAACATTAGCTACGCGTTCGAGAACGGCAGTGCACTGGTGTTTCCGGGTCTCAGTTGCTACGAACACGCACCGACCCTGTCGAAGTCGGGCGTCATACGGGTAATCGTACTGTCGGCGATGGCGATCGTTTCGCTGCTCGGCAATGTCGCCACGATGTGGAACATCCAGAAGAATCGCAAGTCACGGCGCGTTACGCGTCACAACTGGAGCGCCATCTACTCGCTCATCTTCCACCTGTCGATAGCGGACGTACTGGTTACGGGGTTCTGTCTGATCGGTGAGGCGGCCTGGTACTACACCGTTGACTGGGTGGCGGGCAATTGGTTCTGCAAGCTGTTCAAGCTGTGCCAGATGTTCAGCCTGTATCTGTCCACGTACGTGCTGGTGTTGGTTGGCGTGGATCGCTGGGTGGCGGTAAAATACCCAATGAAGTCGCTGAATACCGCCCGGCGCTGTCATCGGTTTCTGTTCGTCGCCTACTTGCTATCGTTTCTACTCAGTACTCCCCAGGTAAGCATGTATAGGTATGCCCTGCAATTCTACAGCAGCTAGTTATTTTTTGCTTCCATGAAAAGTCTACTGTTTTTACAAAAGCTACACTAAAACACCTACACCAACATAAATTTACATTCAACTGTGTCTTATGGCTATCTAAACTTTAGGGAACTAAACTTACAATGTCATATGTAAGTTCATTTGCTACATTTCTGCTCGCACTGCTGATACCTACTGATCTCTATGAATACGTGGTAATAAAACTCGGTATATTAAAGGCACCGTAGTTTTCCACATCTATCTAAAAACACAAGTAGCTAACAGCGGTTGATCGAAACGATTCGACAATGATATTTGACCGTGAACGTTTTTTTTTTTTTGGTTCCGCAAATAATCAAACGTACAGTCTAGGGCTTTTTCACGACTGCACGACTCCACATGCAGCTTTCCATTTTAAATTTATCCTCCCAACACATGTCATTAAACTCAATCATAGTTTTACGATTCGGAGTGTATATCTGAATAACTCTGCCACTGCTGTACATGAGCAGAAAATTGCTATGGAAGTCAAATGCGTGCCACCCAATTCTCACTTATCGGTTCTGGATCTTCAAGGTTCATAAATATGTAAAAGCTTGTTTAGTTAAATAGCTTTAAAAGCTGAGAGTATTTTCTTAATTTACTCAGCACTTTTTTCTGTTCATCAGTGTTTTATTATTGTTGATTTTTGATGACACAATAAAAAAAATAATTAAAAGTATTTCTAAATTGAATCATAAGTTCAAACCCACTGAACCACTCTCAAGCGCACCGGAGTCACCAGCCAGGTCATTAGTAGTGCTAAGCAAGTTTTGCCGTTTATTAGCCCAAATTCACATAGCTCAGCTCAAGGTTGAGTGAAAAAATATTCACAACACACGGACAGCTAGTGTGAAACTCACGACTGATGGCAAGTAATTAATCTGCTTTTTGCTCGACGCATAGTGTCAAAATCCATATTTTCGGTCGGTCCAGCCAAACAACGGCGCTGATATTATACGCTCTACCGAGCCGATCGTCCACGAAACTATTAATTGCGATGGCCAGCAGCGGCCACTTCGTAATCACGGCCCCACTGAAAGCTCCAAGGTTATTTGGAGGGTTTAATCCTTCAATTATTAGTGGAACAACTGAAGCGTGCCTGTTGATGGCACTTTGGCTAACCGAAAATCGCTGTTATTGATGGCTAATTTACCGGATCATGCGTTTTATCAAACACAGCTGGTTTTGGCAGAGAGGGAGGTGCGGTAAATTAGTGGCAGCATTTGTGAATACTTTAGCGTGGGGTTTGTGTGTGTGTGTGTGTGTGAAGAGAAATGGGGGGAGTAGGGAGATCTGACGTTTAATTGGTTTATTTTTCCGCAAAGTTTTCCATACGCGTATGCGCTAATGAACCATCGTACGTCATTCAAATAGTGATGCATTGGATTTTGCATGAAATTCATCTGGCATTACACGGTCTGGCAATACATTCCGGTGAAATTGATTATGTGTGCATTACAATATCTTCATATATAGATCTTTTTTACAAAAAGCATTTTAATGCAACATATTTAAGCCAAAAAGCATGAATCTAAAATTATGCAAGAAGAATATTGCAATCCATAATATCTGAACCAACTCGATCAAAAACCTTTACAGCTTTTGAAGACCACATCATGCTTCTATCAATTTGGTATGTGTTTAATTCCTAACGATATTTCTTCGTAGACCAACCACGTCTTAGTTTTTGTAAAAAATTTCATCAATTTATATCATATGTTACTATAAATACTATCTGAAAATAAATACAAAGTTAAAAAAAATTACCCAAATTTAATTTGTCAGAAAATGAATATTTTCGACTTCTAAGTTATTGTTATCGTGTTTGTTGAATTCATTATAATATTTTTCAGAATTCAACTATAGCGTTATGTTGAGCTAAAGCTTTTATTCATTATAATATTTTGATTGTTCATAAATCATACGCACTACACACACACATACCCAATTTAGTCGACAATTTCGTTTCTTTTCATCCATAACAATGAACTTGTGTCTTTGTAATCTCTTACATTCAAATTGCATTTGAGATTTGAATCCAAAAGCACAGACGATAACCATTTTATGCGAGAGTATAAACCTTTGATGTGATCAAAATAAAAAATAACAAAGTTGTCAGCTTCGACCACACCAACCACCGTGTGAAAAAAATATTCCCATTTCCCACAGTCTACCTCCCGAGTTGCTGGGGTTGAGCTTATTGACAATTGCGAGCAACACAGAAAGCGGACCTTCTATCGCAGCAAAACAGGCATGTCTAGCCAATGGCTAGAAATGATAAAAACTGCTCACTCGACCTCGCTTTTCCTGATGCATTATGCAGCCCGTCGGTCGACTTTCCCGCCTGCTTTATCACCACTCGATCGGGTGTGCTTGGTTCGTACGAAACGTGTGAGAATTCGGCCTGTGGGTCACTGGTAATGACCACGCGAACATTGTTCGATGAGTGTATGGAAACGAACGTACCGAGCATACAATACCGATGGCCAATTGTGCATCGAATCGTGCATTATACACACTATCATATTTGGTACCGATGAAAAACACCAAGCGTGTTTTTCATCGGTACCAAATATGCCGGTGAAACTAAACACAGCCCTGCAGAATCAAACAAAGTTGATAGATGCACATATTGCACATATCGACATCGAAGCTTTTCGCGGTTGCTTGTCAGTAGCTTCGACAAGTGGAAACAACTTGGGTGGTTAGAAACAGCGTATTGCATTAGTAATTCTTGTTATAAGCAGAGTTACTGCAATCATGACCGGCGTGAGCTTCATCAAATTACATAATGAAGGGATTCAGCTAACCAGGAATGTAAAGTAAGAATACTTTGTGGCGCTACTTGTTGTGAGGCGACAGGATTAGAAGTAGTAGGTTCTTTATGTCTGCACTAGTGTATGGCCTTGCACTACACTAGTATTGTTTTAGAATTTGGAAATAAAATTTCTGTTAGGAAGAAATCAAAATATGGTCATTCTGATCAAAATCCGGATTTATATTGTATAGTTATTGTAAATTGTTTTTTCTGTGGATGAGAAAACTATGAACTGTTGGGTACTTTAAGCCAGAATAGTTATGGATTAAAACGTAAACATACTCATTATTGTCATCGTCATTACGACACATTTGTATCAAAATGGTTTAGCCCAAACGACTACGTGAAACAAAGGATCCATAGGTCAAGTTTACAAACAGTGTACTAATCGTTGTTTCAAATTCGAATAGCAGCACTACGTTCACCTTCGAATACCAGTATCCATGAGTTCGTTTGTTTTTTACAACCGGTACCGTACAATCTCAGTATCAATTTACATGGTAATTTACCCTCGCCATTGCATCCACTTGGTACCCCGTTTAAACATAATTGAGCCAAAAATTGAAAATTTTCTGCAACACGAGCGCAATTTGGTGCAAAATTGCCATTACCACTTCATCCTCCTCGCGCGGAGCCACACGCTAGAAGCTCATGGTTGTTTAACGTACATTTTAGTGCTATTTTTCGTGTTTATCTTACCCGTACCAGTGCTGTTTGTTTACACAGCACGCAGCGGGGTGAGAAATTAACGCACCTCGCGTGGATGGTTTTTCGAATGAAATTATGTTGCCTCAGACGAGACAAATATCAGGCAGGATATAAGCTTGTTTTATTACATTTTTTTTCAATTAAGGTATATGAAGCAATTGTAGCAACGGGTCCAAAATAAGCCTCGTGCTACGTCCAACTAAATAGAATATAACATTGCACAGAATATATCCCATCATTTTTTATACCATCCAAAAATAAACCACTCAATAAATATTCAATTTCACAAAAGCGCGGGAACGGCTTATAACAACGCGTTTGAAATTGGAAAATCGAGACGCGAGACAAGTACAAAGTTAAACTCTATATCGGATCCTAATGCCACGATGAATTTCAAGTAGTTGTCGGTAAGAGGGAACCGAAGATTGTTGCCACTTGTCATGGATGGCGAATCCTTTTCCCTTATTCGATATTAAATGATTCATGCATTGTCATCCACGTGATATCGAACGAATAATACGTTTAGCCTTTGCTATTTCGACACGTGAGTCGTGCTCGTTACACCTTTTGCGAATGAGGTTACATGGGATTGAAACGCCAAGTATTGCTGTGTAACTATGCTTGATAGCGCATACGCATACTTATCTTCTTTTTTATAGTAGAGTTTGTGTGAAGCAGGGAATTGTCAATAGGGGGACTCCCTCTGTTGACCGTTAAAAGAGCCCTCGATTTGGAAAAATTAATCATGCGAATCTAAGTCATTTTCAGCTCGCATCTCCTGCAGTAGATTTAGATAAAATCTAACTTAATTTCCATTAGGATGGCGTACTCAAAACGAATTCTCTCCACCTTCAATGGAACCAATCGAAGTGTCTAACTCTCTCCGTTTGATAGCATACCCCGGTCTCATGGTGGTCCCTTAGCTCCTTGCAAGAGACTTTAAATCAGGCGATTGTTTACCTCTTGAGTCTTCCACGGTTCGTAAAATTCGAACCGATTTTGCGAATTTGCATCAGTGAAATGCGTTTGAACTTTAAAGATTCTTTTTATCAATCCTTTTTTTGTAGACATACTCGCTGAAAGCCCATGTCAGCCCCTTGGGGGGAGAAGAGGAAAGATTTTTGTTATAGCTTTCAAACGTTCTTCCCACACTTTTCGTCTGTTTAAATGCACATGTACGCTAAGGTAAGAACTCATTTCAAAAGCTCAACGTTTCGGCAGCTATTGATGCTGACAATCGCTCAATTATCGACAATCATTATAGAATAAAGCCGTGCGGAAAAAAGAAAAAATAACAAGTGCCATCGTAACATGATCATTTTCTGTTTGGGTGGTCTACGTAAGAAAAGAAAAAATAACAAGTGCCATCGTAACATGATCATTTTTGTTGGGGTGGCCTACGTAAGCAAAATGTGGGTAATCATATTTGTACAATTTTGGTGAAAGCGTATTGCGCATAATTATAGGTGTATTTACAACCAACGCATATTTTAGTAGATATTATTTTACTTAATTTGATTTAGTTTTTAAATTGTATTTTTTAAGATGCAAAAAATATTGTTCACAATTTTACACAAAAACACACACATTTTTCTTTTCATGTTTGTCGTAGATTGTTTTTAAAGTATGCCAAAATTCGTAATAAAAATCGTAAATAAAATACCCTCTCTCTCTAATCTCTGAAAATATTTCAGCTATTTAATGGCATCAGCTGGCCATCGTTTCAAACACTCAAGATAACATCTTTAGACTCGAAAAAATGTGGGCTAAACAAATTTAATATAATCGTAAACATTGGGACCATCTTGTGGACTCGTGGAACAAAGCGGATGCTTGAGATAAGCTCACTTTCTAATTTTAGATTAAAGCTGATTTTTTTGTCTTAAACATATGTTTTTTTTATATATAATTCTATCTAAATAGCTTATTAAATTTTCTAATGCTTTACAACAACACTGACACGGTAAAGGACAGCTACTGTTTACGCAAAATTGTCATGAGTCGAAAACACTCTACGTTCTCGTATCTCGTTTTAATTTTGCATCATCTGATGCTTGAATGCCCATGGTGATAAAATACCCCCGCCTTATCGTGTTTAATATTTAGTGAAGGTAAGCTATTCGAGATTTTGGTAGGCTGTACAGAAGGCTGATGTTGGCCTACCAAAATCATTCTTTAATATTTGAATAGGTAAAACGTGGAAACGCTGTTTTGTCTTTTCGGTTGCGCTAAAAGATATTTTATATCAAATTCTTCATTGGCACGGAACGACAAAACCATACAGTTGGTACCATTTTTTTAACTTAACTACTGTAGTCAGGAGGACTAAAGACATAAATCTTAAAAAAATAAATTTCTTTAAAATTTCCGAGAGTGATGGAATAAACAAGTTTAGCACAGGGAAGATGAGTATTACATTATTTACTGATTAGTGATTGTACATGTATAATAATGTTGAATGACCCACTGAATGGAAAAGTGTCCATGTCAGTTATTAAATTTATCACGTAAATTTATTATCATAGCTCTCATATGTACAACATAAATTATAAACCTAAGTTTTCAATAGCAAAAGATGGTAAAATAAAAAATATATATATAAATCTTTGCTAATTGTAAGTTCAACGAATATCCTTTTTAAACACGATATGAATCAATACATATCACTTAATTGATTTGATAATAAAACAACAATACGTACGTTCAGTTTTCAACATCCTATTAGATGCAAATATGTAAAGGTGATCGGAAAAAATACAAATCATCTCCACATCATTAAAATGATAAATCTCTGTTGACAATAGCGAACTTGCTGCTTATCTGATTCAACTGCTCCGACAAAAGTTCACCTATCATTCTAAAACAACATAAACTACCGCTTTTACCGCCAATAGTATAATAACTGCGCGCTCTAAATCAATTTAACTTTCCACACAAGTACCATAAATCAACACTCCACGACATCACAATGCTCACAAAGCATTACTGCGCGTCTGTGTGTGTATATTGGTAGGTTTCGAAAACTGGAAAACTTTATCTTGCTTTCACCATAATTATACCGAAACACAACTCAGAATGGCACACTATCTCGTGACACGATCGAATGGATCTACCGGTTCCAGTACTTTTCATAGCGGTAGGCACTTTTTGTGGCGAGAGAAAAGACAACAGGGAACAGTAGGCTTGCTACGCCCCATGGCTACCTAAGCTAATAAACCATCCCTAGGAAGCCCTGTAACACACTCATAACATTACTGATATCGTTTCTTCATTTGCTCTTCTTGTACCTCTATCTTGCTTCTCGCAGTGGATGATTTTCCGGGTGGCGAAAGGACCGTTTGTGGAGGATTTCTACCAGTGCGTGACTCACGGCTTCTACACCGACCGTTGGCAGGAGCAGCTCTACACCACGTTTACTCTAGTGTTTATGTTCATCATTCCGCTACTGATATTAATCGGAACCTATTTATCAACGTTTATGACGATCTCAAGTAAGTACCGGGCGGTACGAATCTGCTAACAGCAAAAGTTCCTTCAACTTTTTCCCGTGAAATAACGCATAAAAAAATTCTTTCTACACAACCAGCCCACTATTAACCCAAAAACAAACCAACCTACCGACTGCTGTGAATAGAAGCGTAGCAAAAACGATAGCCTGTCCTAACGTTAAACATTTAATTCCATCAATCGGGCACACAGCGCGAAAAAAAAATTCTTCTAATTGTTTCACGATTTGGCACCCATTTTAATGCGCACTGGCTCCGCGAATGTCCACCATCGCCAGCAAAAGGAGATTAATTGCCGGGGCAATAATTAATTTACCAAATTGAGATTTCTGGCAGCTCCTTCCAACGTCTTGTGATCTGTCTGAACGCCAAGGTGAACTATAGGGTTTAACGATTTACGCAATTTCACTTTTTACTGTGTCTGGTACGAATTGTGCCCCATTCATCATGAGCTGGAACGCGATTGACAACACAAGCTAACTAAACAAATCAATCACATTGGCTACTCTTATCGCTTTTTTATTCACATTTCTCAGCCGTCTCCATGCGTATCAATCGTCCGGTTCATTACTAGCCGCGTTTCAAGCTGGTCGTAAAAGTGTTCAAGAGCATAAAACCCTTATAGGCTCGTGAAACACGAAATAATTCTTAGCTAATTAAATAGTCACTCCTACGTTGAACAGGTGCACAAAAATCTTTCACCTACTGTGGATAAAGGTTTTTGCCAAACGGGTGAAATTTTACCAGGGTTCACTGTAAGAGAAGGTTCTTATAATATGCGATAGATTGTAATGGTTTACAGTTGAGTTGAGTAAGTTAGGCGTCTTCTGAGACCATTCATCTGTCTCTGCACAAATTTGTTTCAATCGATGATTTGATAAGCTGAATTTATCTTTTCATTACGTCAAATGAAGCTTTTCTTATCTAACCTGTAGCGTGACACACCATCCATCAAAGAATCATGAGAACTTGCCATTAATTAGCTCCCGCTTTGGCGCTATCGGAATGAAATGGGCGCAGCTCACGTCAGCAAACCTTGCTGAGAGTTTTCCATCCTTTCGTCGGACTGTTATCCTATCCGGCTCATTTCCACCGGCAGCAAAACGCCACGCGCAATCACACAGAACAAAGAAACAATGACAGTGGAAAGATTTTGTTTATATCCAATTTTTGTAATCGACGTTAGTCCAATAATGCGCCGGTTGCACGGACCGGTATGAGAATTAAAAAAAAAGGAGAAATACGTTTTGGCACGCCAAGCTCACAGCGCCCAGCAATGTAAATGGTTGTGAATCTTCTTGGGGCATTAAAAATTAATGAATTAAAAATGGCGCATTAAAAATTAATGAATCTTCTTGGGAGCATTACTACATTGTGCTATGTTACACACGTATCGAGTTGCTTTACGTTCTTTGCAAATTGGATGCGAACACGTGTCGAGTGGATGAAGAAACAATACTTGTGTAATTACTTCTCCAGCATATTTATTGTTGTTGATATTGCTGTAGTACTTAAATTACATTTTAATTTTAGCTAAATTGTTTTCTTTTATTCAAAACAATCTGTTTGCTCCTCGAATGTACTCCAGCATCGAACAAATTTGATGACGATATTTATCTAAACTGGTGTGTTTTAAAGGTAACCATTGCTTGTAGTACCCCGTTGCCTATGTAATGAAAATAAGCATGATTTGACGATAAAGTTGCGTTTATAGACTTTGTCTGGTATAAAAGCCAGATTGGAAATGGCCTTATCGTGTTTGCAAAGGTCGAAATATGTTTATTTTTCGAATACCATTCCAAAACATCACCAAACAGCGGATTTCGATCTTTCTAAACAACAAACACGGCATAGCACAACAAACCTGGACCTAGATGGACGTTTGCAGATATAAACTGTTCTGTTCGTTTTCCATTCAGCTCGTTTACCGAACACGATATGCACTATCGGATGCTGCTTTAATTAAGGGTCAGCCATGTTTTGTTCTCCAGATGTTTGTTTTGGTCTGTAAATTCTATAAAATTCCTCCCAAAACATTCCAATTAGACCGTTTGCTCTCCAGTCCAAATAACCGAACGAATATTAAAAGCAGAAGGTTCGTGGCCCTCTTCAACGACCCGCGGAAGGTTCAGGTTTGCACTCGAAAAACAAGATAAATAGTACAACTTTCATTCCCAGATACTCGAGCTTACTATCGCTGTTAGCCGAACAGCCGGAAGCTAGGTTCGTGGCTACTGCTGCTACTAATTATATTATTTATACAAAGTACGTTGCTGTACCGTACAAGAACAAAGGTGTTGGGCAAGTTGTACACCGATTGGTCTTACCGATAAAACGATGCACCACGAGGCTATGTTGACATCAAGCAAACTAATCCCATCGTTATAATTAATTTCCTCATGATCTTTGCTCATAACGCTGCGAAAATTTAAGCCTTACTACAAACCAAATATAACGTGTAATATAATTTTGCATGATTTGTTGTAAGTAAAAAGCCGGAAAAATGGAACCCATCATTTCACTATTTTTCCCGCCGGTTCGGAGATCGTGCGGAAGAAACCGCAACGGAAGACTATTCATAAAAGATCACTTTCACTCGATTTTCATCTCCTAAGCCGTACCCATCAATCACCGAAGGGCGGAATCGTTTGCATGGGACGTTCGTTGAACCTTTTTCTACGCTTACGTTTCCCCATTGCCAACCGGTTACGAGAGGAGACCGAAGCGGTCACATGAAACGCACCCAGTGGACGGTACTGAAGCCTATAAATTAATGCCAAATCATCACCCAAGGCTGGTCCAATGGACCGCTGGAAAACATTGCTACACAAGGTCAAGTACCGTTCGCAAGGGACGTAAGATAAATAAAAAGAGGTTTGAACTTTCATACTTGATATTCTGCTTCAAAAATGTGTTTTACGTGTTCTGTTGGAAAAGGGCCATTAATTTATTACTTACTCGAGTCACGAAGTACACATTACATCTTATCACTTCTGACTATTTGAGAAAAATGTTGTCAGCATAAAAAGCCAAAATTATATTTTCTTAGTAATGAAATCGGTCGTACAGCGATGGAATTGGTGAAACAAATCGTTGCTTGTTTTTTTTTTCACCCACACGCAATGTCCTACATCATGCTGTCAGGCAGGTGTAAGATGATCTGCCTTTTTTTTCATTTATTTTCTTACACTTCATATCTGATAAATCGTCTCCTGCTGCTTGTAATGTGATCGGATCCTGCAGTCAATCAATCACACAAAGTCAATACTGCGGATGGTGCGAACTGCATCGATGTTGCACTCTTTCCAGCAGTCGGTTTTTCTGCGTTTCGCTATGTGGTGCGAGTGTTGCAATATGGTAAAAACATACTTGTACATTTATTTCAATTAACTTTTACATAACAGCAAAGCTGCATTCGACAAGTGTGTTGTATGTTAAGGTTAAGGTCTTATTGAAACGCATTATTGTTTTTATTTAGAAAACTTGAGCGCCAATAATATGTTGCTGTATAGAAATGGTTAATGGAGTTTGTTATGTTACATGTGGATCGCAACACAATTGGAACACTTTTCAATTTTTAAGTATTGAAAATGTGTGTGTATATATTGCTACTGATTGTCTACTAGGTGATGATTTTCAATCTACTATTACGTATCCATAGGAGTAAAATTATAGGTTTTGTTTTCGAGTGGAATAAATTATTTTGGAAATTTTTCAGAAATCGCAGAGCTGTGATTGTTTCGGTGCAATATACTAGAAAAAAGAAAACAGATGTAGCTAAAAATATATTAGAACTTATTAAGCTATTATCTCTTTTCAATGTCAAATTGACAATGAAAACCTAAAACTCATCAAAATGTGTGGTGAGCATAGTCATCGAGAATGAAATAATCCAAAGGCGATCTCAAATGGTGAAAAACAAAACATCGGCCATAATGTCATCGGCCGCCACAATCCCTTAAAGTTGGTGTTAAATGTTATCCTTTTGCTGTAATAACATTCCGTTGCCATGGGTCAAATATAGATCTGGTGTGTGGCAAACCTCCTGAGAATTGTGTAACATTTCCCAGAATCCCTTTCCACTTGTCCCCGGTTGAAGTTGTTGCGTGATCGTAAACGGTATTTAGTCAGGCCCAAAAAAGGGTCCGATAAAGGGCATGGACTAGCATCCGTTCGCTTACCTACCGATGTTACCAATAAATCGGGGAACAGTCACACACAGCCTGCAGCTAGAATCGCCACTAGAATTCCCCGGATAGACAAAACATTTTTACCATCTGTCTCCGGTAGCATATTGAACACTAGCAGACTCCTGTGGACGATGCACCACATGTAAAACTTCCTCTTCCGCCATACGTTTGTCTTTAGCGAGGTTTCTATTTTTAATGTGTTTTACAAACTGTCTCACACAGTACACGTCTTCGGTTTGTATCGAATTCCTAAATTCTTCCATCAGAAACCAAGATGTGTGCCCGGCCTGCGCAACATGTTTCTGGGGTGAAATGTTAAATTTTCTTCGCAAACATTCCCCTGCCCAAGTGAAACGTGGGTAGTGACGAAAACGAATAAGAAACTTTTCGAACTTTACATAGGGCAAAAATCGGGTTATGCATAAAAAGAAAGGGAACGAATCAAGCACGTCCCTTGCAGACTCCTGCTGCTGACACTTATTTATGTTCGCACAGCTCAACAGCCTGTTTCCTGGATTCCACAATGCATACATTACACTTCGATAACCATTTCTCGGCAAAGCGGTCCGACTTGCAGCCATGCGTCAACGTGCACGAGCGTATTTTATACACAATAGCAAATAAATTACTGAACCGCGTACCCATGCGCCAACGGGTTTGATAGGGAAAATTAGGAACGTGTTCACTCATTCATTCATTTTGACAGTTTTTCTCCATCAATTTTTCCTACCAAAAACGCCGTGCACATTGGGCGATACTGGGCCCAAATTAGATTACTTTCAAATCGATCGCAATCATCGCTACCCAGCCGAACCCCCAGCACTGAAGCAATCATACACATTGTGAACGTTTTCCCACAAACGTTTCCCATTTTTAATTTTGTGTATTTGTTGACGTTTCCCGGGTAGAACGGTGCACGAGCAGGAAGAGGGTTCACGCTCGATGACTGCGGTGGAAAATTCAATAAAATTGTACGATTTATCACTGTTCTCCTCTTCGCCTCCCAAAACAAACATTAAAATATCACATGCAAAAAAAAACACACACCAGTGGAAGGGTAAAATTGTCCTTTTTCGTATGTTTCACCAATGGAGACGCCTGGTGCGTTGTTGTCGAGTTTAGGGAACCAAAAAAAAAACAAATTGCCTTTTTTGCGCCTTCCCTATAAAATCCCCGTAACCCTATTAGTTTTCTTGTACTAGAACGGCAGTCAACTAGGGTAGTTAGGGATATCAAAATCAATCATGCTCACTCAAACTGCCACCCATTTTGACGGCCAAAAAAGGATTACTTGTTGACAGTGATAGGATTTGACATGCGTTGCTTTAATCAAATTTTCTGATAACGTTTGCGTAATTTTTGCCTATTCCGAGCGTAACAAATGATTAATCACTCTCCGACCGCGGGTCAGAAGTTTTATCTGTCGCCTTGCGTGGAAGAAATTTATACAATTTATGGTGTATCCCTTTTAAGGAAAATTCATCCTTTCACTTAAACGATCATCGACCCTCCGGTGTTACATAAGCCACACATACGTTAAAAACAACATTTTAAACGCTTCCCGAACACACCACATGTGATAATCTATTCAGCGAAACTGATGTCAAACACTCACCGTGTGAGAGTGTTTTGAATTTTGGGAAGAGTCTGTCAGAATGCGTGTCGAAAATTGTTTTCTTTAATTTGATAAATCGAACGAGTGGAAAGTTGTGCGAGCCAACTTTCTCCATCATCGTCTCGCACGCGGTCGAATATTGTAGCAGACGTTTCCCTGGTGAAAAGCCGCGTCTAACGAACGGAGCTTCGGGGAAAAGCCCACTGCCAGTCAGTGCTTTTATTATTCTAATTTATAGCGCGGATTCGTTTACGGGGAGAAAATCAGATTTCACTTTATGCCCAAATGGAATGCAAATGTTTCACAAATCGCCGAAATGACCTCTCTGCCTCCGGCTTGTTACGGTCGTAACGAATTGTACACCAACCGAAGGTTAATACTGTTTCCCAGCAGGTAGCATAACTTTCGAAAGTGCTTTAGCAGGCAGACATTTGTCACACTCGCTAGCCGGCCGGTTGCGCATCGACCGCAGCATCGACCGTGCAGCGTTGCAGCACTAACGATGACAGAAACTGATCTACATCCATAAATTTTCACCTTAACAAACCGCCACACCATCCGCATGCGTTCACGATCTGTGACTGAAGACGAGAGATGAATTTAACAAGCGGCTACAATATGCCCAAGACTCGTTCGTGAGCTTACACACGCGCGTAAATGTTGCACTGTTCTATCTTACACGGTACCGTACTTAACTAACTTCTGTGTTTCGCTTCAATCTTCCAAACCGGCACAGGACTTTACGCACGATCCTCTTTGACAAACGGTTCGTCTCGCGGTGGGTGACGAAAATTAAATTTCCGCACCGGCACAAACGCTACCCGGAAGTGGGCTCTGACTCCGTGCGTCCGTACGTGCAATACATACAACACGTATCTTCGGCAGTGTCGTTTCCGGACTAAGATGGGTTGCATAACCGTACCGTAGTGCCTAAAAATACAGCTGAATATTTATTTTTAATTTATGCCACTCACCTTCCTGTGCTTCCAATATAAAGCAATTAATCTCTAAAACATCATCCTTCCTTTGCCAAAAAAGCAGGGAGATCTCTGATGTGTTACAAATTTGAAAAACTGCTACTACGAATTAAAGACCGTGCTCCCCATTTGCCTTGCGATATTTCGTATCGACCACGGGTGCACAACTATATTGTGCGAGCACGTGCACGGAAAGAAACTTTCCAGAAACTAATAAACGTATATTTTATTCCTCGTCCAATATGGTGCACGTTTGCCGGTGATGTTTTATTTGAAGATGCATGTGAGACGAATTTCCGATAAGCGATATTCGCTAAATTCATTTACAGTTCCGTCGAAGTTTTAACCTGGAGATGGCGAGGGTCTCCGGGAAGTTTGTGTAGGTATCTAATTGCCACTACGAAAAACAAATCGATGGAATGGAGCCTAGGTTAAAAAATGCGTTAAATGTTTGATAATGCACTGTTACCAAATCTAATGAACTTTTTTCCAACCATTTATAATTCAGAGCATTTGAAGCGGAGTATTTCACGTGCTCTACGAGTTGCATTATATTGCATTGTCGTAAACGACCCAAAAATGTATAATGGCGAACTAGAATTAGATTGACAGATTGTATTTTAAGTTTCTGCTTTCAGAATAATCAGGCTAACCGTGTAATTTATATTTGTTTCTTAGGAAATATAATTTCAACCATATCATTGTCACACGCTACATATTACATTGCCACATTTTGAAAAGTACTATAAAAGTTCTTTGTTTTTAAAAGTACCACAATAACTGCGCTGCACAATCTTCTCCTCAGGCTGTAGCAACCATATTTCATAACTCAGCCCACTCACCACCTGCGCAACAAAAATTGACGCTTTCACTCGTAACGCACCGCATTGCAGAAGGCATGATAGCATTATAGCAAACGGAACTGGAATCCGTGAATATCCTTAATGCCGTTACGAAAGGAGCCCCGTAACGGAAACCATTCAATGGAAACCCTTTAAAAGTGCTATATATAATCGAAAATTGGCGCCGCAACGTAGTTGTTGGTTGGGGTCGGGTTCGCAATGGGCCATCATTCCATTGAGAAAAGGGAATCCGCCTGAAGCATGTATCTCTTTATAGGGTCTTGATGATTTTGGAAAAGTATTTGGCGTTTTTTTTCTCTGTCTTTATATCTCTTTCTCACAAAACCACTTCCGGGTGGCATCTTTCGTTCGCATCTTTCGCAGGCAGTGAAAAAATCTTCCGCATCGACACGTCAGCCGTCGACCGGACGACGTACTACCGGCGTTCGGACACGAACCGGCAGCGGCTGATACACAAGGCCAAAATGAAGTCCCTCCGAATATCGGTCGTCATCGTGGTGGCATTCATCGTGTGCTGGACACCGTACTACATCATGATGTTGATATTCATGTTTCTGAATCCGACCGAGCGTGTAAGTACAATACCGGCGAATTTTGTCACATATTTGCCAACCCATCCAGCCTCGTTGTGCATCTCGTTCCGTGTTTATCTGTCTCTCCCACAGTTCGGCGAGGACCTGCAGTCGGGCATATTCTTCTTCGGTATGTCGAACAGCCTGATCAATCCGCTCATCTACGGTGCATTCCACCTGGTGCCGATCCGGCAACGACGCAATCAGTACAATCAACATGTAAGGTACATATACTCGAGCTCCGTTTTCGGTGTGACTGCGCTAGATTGCATTCTGCATCCGGCTATCGCCTAATGTTCTGTTGCCGCTAGAAAGTGTCGCTTCTTCCGCTTCCGCTTCCGTGGCAAGCTGTTGTTGCTGCCGTAGAATGCAACTTAAACAAACTTCCGTACTACGTCCAATCCATCAGAATCGATTATGCGATTTCGGAAGGAAGTCCTGTAGCGCACCATCGTTTGGCCAGTTTTATAATTTGGGCCGGCCACGGAGATTTACCGACGATTCTCAAGCGTTTCGCAAATGATCCACCAGCCGGTAGGCACGGCCACATTCGTGTGTGGAATAAATAAAGCTGCCGTTGGGTGTCTTAAAGGCACCTCCGCTATTTCGCTAATCGTTCCGAAGTTTTCGTTGAGAGCAAAACACAGAATCCCAACATTACTGGCATTCTTCTCAACTCAATAATGACGCTGGACCAGTGATACCGGATCGCCGCCGCGGGCATAATGCTAATATCATTTCGATACTAACTCACGCCGGTTGGTCCTTGGTCGTGTTATCCGTTGGCTTCTTGGAGGTTCTTGATGGAATCGATTGCTAATTGCATTACGCACCCTGCTCCGTAACCAACCGCAGCAAATGGCTAATGTATCCCGAGATCGGAAAAGCAAAGCGCCATTACACGATTATAACACTTAACATAAAGCCAACGCAGCTCCCGAAATATCCGTTTCGCAACCACAAGCCAATGCACGGATGGACAGATGAAAGGATTCATCTTGAGCTACGAAAACAAGCTGGGTTGGCTATTTTGCGACTATTTTTTCCGTTTCTACCATCCAGTCATCTTCCCGGGTGTCCTTTTGATCTGTTTCACAGATGGCCACAATGCCTCGCGGCGCAAAAGTATTTGTTCAACGTATCCTTTCGTGCTTTGCTAGGATAGAATGCTATGTGGAGTCATAGGCTTACAAGTTAGGCAACTTTCCTATAAAAATATGCACAAAACTTGTCCATATTTGGGTGTGTTTGTTTGTGCGTACAGAAAAGTTTTCTCCATTTCGTTGCGCATCTTTGTGTGATGAACAACAGCGATTTTCTTGCATGGCTTGGCTAGAACGTGGCACGCGTAACCTTCTGGTGAGAATGGCTCGAGATGGAAACAAATGATTCGACGGACGACACCTTGGAAACAATTTCAATTACCCCGACACATTGTCCCGGGGACGAAAGTTATGATTAAAAGCGAAATAAACGAAACGACAATAAATGATTCTTGACGTGATTTTGGCCGCTCCTTCGTGCGACAGGGAAGTTAGGGGAAGTAAAAGAAACGAAAGTTAGATGGTTCAAGTGCAGCATGTTTCGGTTGCTTTAATTTAGAGTAGTATGTGCTTCACAACTGACAGCTATTATATAAGCTTGGTTGATTTTGCTTTGTGCTCTTCGCTTTTTTGTTTGTTACTTTCTAAGAAACAGTTTTACCCATCGTTATAGCTGGCTTATCTTATCGTGCCACTCATAATCTCGTCCGTGATATTACTTTGTCAAAAAGGGGTTTCAATGGGCTGGTGGCTTGATGGTGGCCTTTGTTGCGGCACGGGATTTGAGAGCACGACAATGGCCGCGTTCGTTCCCTCGATGGTTCCTTTGTGAGTAAGGATAAAAACGAAATTCTGTCTCATTTGGGAAAACCCAAAAATGTGAACAGGTACCAGATGATGTTGACATCAGATCGTGATACGATGCGTGCCCTATAATTAGCATGTTCCGCTTCGGGTCCTATTAGGTAGAAAAAACATGGTTCGGACGAAGCTTGGTTTGATGATACTTTTAACGTTTGAGCTGAAATCAGTAGAGCTGAAGAAAAATATCCATTAAGGGTTTGTTGTGCTGCTTAACCTGTAGATTGTAGATCATAGAGAGTAGAAAGATGTGCTTTTAAAACAGTTCGATACGGATTGATGTGCGAAAGCTGTAGTTTTGTGCAAATATTAATCAAAATCATGACTCGCAAAATTATTCCAATTGAATGAATCAATGCAAATCATAGATTCGAGATTCGAGATTTTTTTTATTCGAGTGATGTAAATGAATTTCAAAATATTGATAAAACTATACATTTTCATAATGTTTCAAAAGTGTTTGAATAATTGTAAAATTATGAATAATTAAACTTCATCCATTTTCCTGAAACACATTTAATTTAAGATACATATTTTAATCATAATAATTTTACATCATTCTTTAACACTTAAGAATCTGACAAGATGAGTTATGCGCAACACTAGCAAGCCATGTAACACTTAACCGTGTACTTAGTCAAATTCAATTTCGAGATATCAAAATAGCATTATCATGGTCATGTTCAGAACATTATTTTCCATCATCCTTCTGTTGCTTTTACACGCTGATTGATTCGGTATGCTTGTAGTATAACCCATTTTCTTTTGTAGCGCTATTGGCAGCTGTTGAAAGCTTTCTATGATCTTACCAACAGCACACATCGTACACACACGTACACACGTGCGCTGATGTGAGCTCATCATTTTCGCATCAGCGCGTTGCTTTTCGGTTGCCATGGTTTGCTTTCACAAAAGATGAACAATCAGAAAAGTGATACACTTACGTTGAAAAGAAAGAAAGAGAGAGAGAGAGAGAGAGAGAGAGAGAG